>JACEFZ010005114.1:0-52500 GCA_014155875.1 Cepaea nemoralis
AAAACCCCCCTTAAGGTCTGCATCCCTACTGGGAGCTAAGTCGCCTGGCGGCGTAACGATGTCACTGCATCACTGTACCCTTTCTGGACTCTGACAGTGACCCATAAGTGCCCCGTTCTACTCCTAACTCAAACCTGAGTCCGGAGAATCTCAGCTGAGTGCACGAACTCCGTGGCACCGGCGAGAATCCTGACATACTTTGGATAGATTTTTAACTGGAAATTTATCCCGGGTAGCGCTGTTAGGCTACTCTTTTTCGGTTTTCAACTGCCAAGGTATTTTTTACGTGCGCAACAATACACATGGGCGTCCGATCTCACTACCCAGTTTGACAGTGTCGTCAACTATTATGACCAACCGTCTTAGAGGACTCTGTCGTGACCGAAGGATCGTGTACAGTGGTAGTATCCGTTGTAATGCATTTGATGATGTTACTTGTGTTGGTTGCAACAAAATTCAACAAGAATTCATAAAACACAAAAATTGTAGAAATGTAGGCACAAATGAAGGATTCGTCCTTATACAGGTTTTGGTGATTCTTTATTCGATTCTTCATAGAGCAGTTACAACTTGACATGTTATAAAATATGGGTGCTCAGAATGTCCCCGTTAGAATGTCCCCGTTACGATATAAAATAATTCTTTTCAAATTTTTGTTGTTGTTGACATTTTCTCTCTTTCTCCTTCGACATCCTTTATCGTATTCAACTTGCAACAACATCACTTTGTCCTCGTCCTCTTTATTAAAAAGCAATGTTTACTACAAACCAGATGAAATATGTACACATATCACAAAACACGACTACCATGGTTGACTGCTAGATGGCTTCTCTCCCGACTGTTGATGTTGCCAACCTACGTATTTGTACCCCCAAAACGTCTCGCCATACCTGGATTTTACTCTGGTGCTTATTAGTGCGTCTCTCATTACTATTTTGGGACGCAGATGTGTTTCCAAGGCACCAGGGCCGGGTTATATACTGGCCAAGACCTATTGACGCGTCCTCGTCGAGCGTTCCGGGCAAAAGGTCCCTTCGGGGTCCTGGCTAAGGTCAGTAGGATCGCCGATTCCTCCGAAGTCGGAGAGTGTCTGCCTGTACGGCGAGGAACCACCAGTCTGCACACCAATAAGCCAGACTATGGGACAACGGATACTCACGCAAAACTCAGGTCCTGTATGACATCACACTGATGTTGGACAACAGGATGCCTTCATCCGACATACAGGACTTCGCGTTGGAGCTCAAGCCAACGAACACAAGCAAGCAAGCATTAATATTTCTATCGCACTCCATTACTTTTACTATTTCACTCCATGCCTAAGCTGTACCATGTCAACCCACGACCGTCACGTATGTAACTTCTATAACAGTCACTCTGTTGTACCAGAGACCAGGGGAATTTTTGTTACTAGAAGACTACGTGGAAAAAAAAAAAAACCCGGTCCCCAGCACTCGAGGCGGACACCATACCTCGAGACGGTGAATATTGGAGCGAATGATGGGTAATGTGATCTTGGCCTTTTGGCTAAGATGATCACAGGACACACAGGGGCGGGCTGACCTAATGGGGTGTTTTAGCCCCTGGGGGAACCGAGAGCCCTTATTAACTAAACATAGGCCAATGTGTCATTGTGATGACTGCCTCAGCTGGTACCCATGGACGGATCAGATGCATTTAAGTCGCTCTTATTCACTGTCGTGATGCAGGAGGAGATGTACTTTGATCTGGGACAGATTAATATACGAATATAGAACTTTTATAAAGGCCTGAAAATAAAATTCAAAACAAAACTTTTATTGAGTGTTAAAATCGTTGCAAAGTGTATTTGTTGGTGTTTTTACAGAGCGTTGCATGTGTACGTGTATGTGCCACATCTCTCACCTGTCGGCTCCAACCCCACCAATACCATCAGCACCACTCGGTAATGATGAACATGGCAGTATAAACTGTTATTTTGTTTTTTCAACGTTAATTTCATATAAAGCAATGTATATTTACAAGGTGTATTGTGTGCTTCTTTTTTTGTGTATATTACAGAGCGTTGCCGTTTGATAGTGTTAGGTGTCACATGTGTGAATAAAACAAATACATACATACACAGTTATGATAATATAACATTTATGACATTGTGGGTGTAAACACACATGCCTTGCATATGATTCATTTCCACTTACACACGCGGAATGTATGTAACACCGTGCCCATCTCTCCCTCTCATCTCCCTCTCTCCTCTCTCTCTCTCTCTCTCTCTCTCTCTCTCTCTCCTATCTCTCTCCCTCCCCCTCTCTCTCTCTCTCTCTCTCTCTCTCTCTCTCTCTCTCCTATCTCTCTCCCTCTCTCTCTCTCTCTCTCTCTCTCTCTCTCTCTCAAACATTTTATCTTGATCTATCTCGTGCTTTCTGGAGACAGCAGTACATTGAATGCCGTGAGCTTGGGCAATAAACTTTACATTATCATTCCCATTAAAATGGGACTAAGAAACAGAGTGAGAATGGCAACGTGGAATGTGAGAAGTTTGTATGAGGGAAAGCTTAAAGTAGTGTGTGATGAGATTGAGAGGTTAAACATTCAAATTTTAGGAATTGGTGAACATCGCTGGAGCGGCAAGGGACATTTTACGACTGAAAATGGAAGTATTTTCATTTATTCTGGTAGAGATGTCGGAGGCCAGAGTGGAGTGGCATTTTGTTTAGACAAGACAACTGCAAAAACTTTAATGGGATATAATCCAGGTAGTGATAGAATCCTCACTATTAGACTTAAAGGCCGTCCAAAAAACACAACTCTCATACAGATATATACACCTACTTGAACTGCAGAGGAGGACAAAATTGAAGATTTTTACAACACACTGCAAGACGCATTAAATAAGATTGGTCATAATGATATAGCAATAATAATGGGAGATTTTAATGCAAAAGTAGGTGCAGGAAGAGCTGAAAATGAGAGACACGTTTTAGGAAAATTTGGATTAGGAAATAGAAATGATGCAGGTGATAAATTAATTGAATTTTGCACAGAAAATGAGTTAACGATAGTCAACACACTTTTTAAACAACATCCAAGAAGACTCTTCACATGGAAGTCTCCAGACAGTTTTACCACAAATCAGATAGATTATATTTTAATACATAGAAGATGGAGATCAAGCATAACATCTGCAAAAACCCTACGAAGTGCAGACTGTGATACAGATCATCAGTTATTAGAAGCAGATCTGAAATTAAAACTCAAAAAGCTTACCCGAGGACCAAGGCCACTTCGTTTTGATCTCACAAACATACCAGACGCATACAACATAGAAATTAGGAATCGCTTTGGGGTCTTGATGTCTGTACAAGAAGAAATGACACCTGATGAACTGGCAGTACAAGCTAGAGATATCTTGATAAATGCAGCCAAAGATCTAATTCCGACCAAGAAAAAGCAACTTGAGCCATGGATTACATTATACACGTTAGAATTAATAAAACAACGAAGGGAGCTGAAACAGAAAGGAGATGAATCAATTAACCACAGGATGAAGTATAAATCTTTAACTCGAGAAATAAGAAAGAACACAAGAAAGGATAAAAATCAATATATACAAGATTGCTGTACCAGAATAGAGCAATATCATAAGGCTGGAAGAGATTATGAAATGTTCAAAGAAATGAAGTTATTGACAAGAAATGTTCAACCTCAATTGAATGTTATCTGTGACAAGATGGGGAATACCTTAACAGAATCTAGACAAATTCTAGAAAGATGGCAGGAGTACTGCAGTGGAATGTATGATATGAGTGACAGTGTGGGATATGAATGAGATACATGAGCCAACGACAGCAGAGACAGAACCTGAACCCTCATTAGATGAAATTGCTTGGGCTATAAAGCACCTGAAGAATAGTAAATCTCCTGGATGTGATGAGATACCAGCTGAACTAATTAAAGCGGGAGGAGAAGAAAGCATACACATATATCATGCATTATGTACAAAGATTTGGAAATATGGTATATGGCCAAAAGATTGGAAGATAACTATCTTCATTCCAATACCAAAAAAGGGCAACCTGAAATTATGCACCAACTATAGAACTGTTGCCCTGATCAGTCATGCAAGTAAAATCCTACTAAAAGTCATAATGGCAAGACTTCGTAAGAAAATTGAAGAAGAGATTAACAAGCTGGATTTAGACAAGGAAGAGGAACAAGAGATCACATATTCAACATGCGTTTAATAATAGAGAAGTGCAGAGAATTTAATGTAAACCTATACTCATGTTTTGTGGATTATTCAAAGGCATTTGACTGTGTACAGCATCAGAAACTTTGGGAAATCATGAGGACTATGGGCTTTCCATCACATGTAGTACAACTCATAAAAATGCTCTATCTAGACCAACAAGCAGCAGTTAGAATAGATGGCGAGGCATCAGATTGGTTTGACATCAAGCAAGGAGTCCGTCAGGGCTGCGTGCTGTCACCCTATTTGTTTAACCTGTACGCCGAAAATATAATGAGAAATGTAAGAGATGATATAAACAGGGAGCTATATGATGCCCTAAATATCGGCGGTCATGACATACCAGAGATTCGATATGCTGATGATACAGTATTACTATCCACAACACAGAATGGCATATAAAACCTAATAGCCTCAACCCAATTGAATAGTGAAAATCACAACTTATATCTTAACATAGCAAAAACAAAGATAATGCATACAGATAAAACTACTATGGAGAAAGAAATATACATTAATGGGGGAAAATTGGAGGTGGTGGAAAATTTTGAATATCTTGGGTCATTGATTACCAATAACGGTGACACAATGAAAGAAATTAAACGGCGACTATCCATTGCTCTTCAAAGACTAAAACAACTGAATAAATTATGGAGTGGGACAGACAGAACTACAAATATTAGATTTTTAAGAGCATGCATCTTTCCCATTGCAACATACGCCTGTGAGACATGGACACTTACTAAACAAGCTGAACAGCGCATAAACGCCTTTGAATATAAATGTTATAGACGAGTTCTAAGAATATCTTGGGTAAAGAAAAGAACAAATGCATCCATACTTCAAGAGTTGAATATTGAGGAGGGATGGCTATTAAAGACGATAAAACAAAGAAAATTGAAGTATTTTGGTCACTTGAAACGTCACGAAGGTTTGGAGAGAACAATAATGGAAGGGTATATGCCTGGGAAGAGAGGAAGAGGAAGGCCAAAGAGAAGATGGGTGCAGGATGTGGCGGATGATCTCCAGATAGGGTGTATCAGACGCGGGACATCTTGCTTGTGATCGAGAAGCTTTCCGGAAGGTTGTTATGGGAGCGAGGTTCTGCAAAGGACATGCTACTGAATGAATGAATTAAAATGGGGCATGTGGCTTCTTTGTAATTTCTAAATCACTTAGCTACCGAGGTGAAGGTTCACATTGTTGGTGTTGTTGGCCTGATGTCAAATTACAGGATGACGCTCTAATGTCCTGTAAATGTCCATGACCCCTTTTGTTTGGGGGACAAGAATCAGGGATTTATAACTTGCAATTAGAGTCCATGGCCAGTCCCCAGTGGGGTAATTGGTTGAAAACTGTGATAGTGTCTGTGTGTGTCAAATACAATGGGAAGGACTTAAACCTGACCACTACAAGCCACCTTCTTATTTTTTTTAAAAATGAAATTGGTGTTCAGATCTTTGAATAGACTAGGGGTTTAGATTGTCCATCGGGGCGGGTGACGCACATTTCACCTGAACTTCTGGCAGACTCCTTTCTGATCTTCTCCAGGGTTCCGACAGTTTCACCAAGACTTGGTATTTCGGGTTCAACTCCTTGAAAACAACTTCTCTTTATTGAAATACTATGGAGTAATTTTCATCTAGAACACTCTTGATAGCACTTGATTGTTCTACCAATACTGTGAATTATTGTAGACATTCTATCACCCCTCTTGAACTATCGGGCTTCATCAATCCTAACTCAATATTCACAGAGTCATCACAATCCTGACACTTATAATAACCTCCCTAATATAAGAATCAACATTCGCAGATACATAACAATTCTATAGCTTCTACTGGTTGCGAAATTCATGAATCGTGAAACACTATTCACTGATTATCACACGCTAGACTTCATAAATCGTGAAAACCTTATTCACTGATTCATCACATTCTAGACTTCATATGTCATGAAATACTATTCACGGATTCATCACAACATTGTAAGTCCTACTGACTTCATCTTAATCCAGTAATCAATAATGGCTTCTTCACAATGTTAACATAATATTGGAAATTATAATGGCTTTTTCCCAATACTGGAAATAATACTGGCTTATTTACAATATTGATTCAATATTTGCCGAGTCGAGTCATCACTATAGAGCTTCATTCATCTACAGAGAGGACCAGTTTTGTGTGTGACAGAATCTCTGTGGTTTACGTGTCAAAGAGGGGCTGGTTCTAATCTGTCTGAGGTCTGAGCTTTGTTCTGAGCCGGTCGATTTGTCTTCCCGCTTTTCAGTCTTTTTTGTGCGTGACAGAATTACTGTGGTCCACGTGTCAATGAGGGGCTGGTTCAAATCTGTCTGAGGGGCTCTGTTGCTTTGTTCTGAGCCGGTCGATTTGTCTTTCCACTTTTCAGTACATTTCTTTTTATTTGCCCTTTGCGCTTCAGACGGTGTAGGGTAGTCGCAGTTTTGAGGGGCATGAGCGTGGTAACAAGTGTTTGGAGGGCTGGAGGTGTCGAGCTCTCACCGTCAGACAGGCTCTTGGTTGAGCGTTCCCTTTTCCTACTGACCAGCTGGAAACCGTCTTCATCCTCCTTACTATGTTTATCTGTCTGGGAGTTCGAGGTGACTCTTTGTGCCAGTCTAGGCCTCTTCTTGATTTGTACTTTGGCCCGACATTTATTACTCCAGTAGGTGTCCTCCCCACAGACTACACACCGTACGGCGCCCCGGAACTGTGATGATGACACGGTGTAGCTTATCTTCTGTCCACGTAATGTGGTAAAGGCTCTTTCGGGTTGCACAGCATTAACCACTTGTCCGTGCTATTTTTAAGTTTATGCACTTCCGCATTTATGTCTCCCGAAATATCCGCGGCTATTAACTTCACTGTCTCAACCTTTGCGGTTGTAGGCATCCAGTGAATCATGACCTTGGTCTTTTCCTTCTCTATGTTTTCAGTTACAATAGTTAATTTAGGGTCCTGCAGTTCATACTTCATCACAGGAAGCCGTTCATAATGGGCCGCCTTAGCGTCCGGTGTCAGCGTAGCGTACCATCTTTTAGGGTCCTCAAAACGGTAGATGGATTTTATCCCTTGCTTACCGATCCCACACTGTCCCATCAAGACGCTCATCATCAGCGAGTAGTTGAACCGGAATACATGAGGCCCTGATATAGAAAACACAAGTGCGTTTGCTTGATGGAACTCTCCTCCCTCAAAACCTTCTCTCGTGTTGACTTTGACACGTTTTACAGTTTGGTTTTCTATCTTCGATAATCCGTGACAGAGTAAATCTTTAACACGGGTATACACGTGGTGAAAACAATGGAAATCACTTCCACAAAATTAATAACACTGATATGTTTGAATAGTTTGGTCTGCAAGGTGTGGAATGCGCCTGGCCCTGCAGCCAGCAGGGTTAGGATCGGCTAGCCTCTCCCAGGAGGGGTGAAGAGCGAAAATTAGTAGCCTGCCGATGACCCGCAGACTACACAAGTCAACCCCCACCTCCGCGTGGTGCAGACCGGGCAACCATGACCGCGAGGTCATGGGCTAACGGGGCTATGGCTCGCCATAGGGGATGGACTCCCTGTGGTCAGATTTGTGTCCTAAACCTGCGACTGGCCTAGCAAGCCGGCAGGGGATCTTCATACTGCTCGTAGAAAAACTAAGAAGTAAACACTCTACTTAGCCTTTGTCGACCATGAAAAGGCATTCGATAGAGTAGATAGAAACAAGTTGTGGCAAATCCTTAAACAATATGGAGTGAGTACACATCTAACAAACCTATGTAGAAGTTTATACAACAACAATGAATGCATAGTGAGAGCAACTGGAGGACACTCAGAACCCTTCACCATAAGATCTGGAGTACGACAAGGTTGTGTCCTGTCCCCTCTCTTGTTCATAACATATATAGACAACACATGTAAAGAAACCAGCCAAGCTGAGATAGCAAGAATACCACATGACGAGAACACAGAAGAAGAACCATCTGCAAATCTAACCATTAGAGAACTCCTGTTTGCGGACGACCAAGCACTAATAGCAAAATCAGAAGCTGAATTACAAGACCACATGAATAGTCTAAATGAAATGTGTAGGAACATAACATGAAAATTAGCACAAGCAAAAACAGAGGTAATGACTATAACTAAAGAAGAACAAACAACAACAATTCACCTAAACGAACATCCCTTGAAACAAGTGAAGAGTTTCAAGTACCTGGGAAGAATAATATCATCAAATGGCAGATCAGAAGACGAGATCGAAAATAGGTGCAATAAGGCAAATCAACTCATTGGACAAATGGCACCAATACAAAAGAACAAACATGTATCAGTAACTACTAAGAAAGCACTTTACAACACAATCTTCCTCCAACTCTTGCTCCAAACGAAACCTGGCTGCGAAAAAAAAAAAGGGAAAAATACAACAAAAGAAATGAGGCCGAAAGAAACAACGTCCAAGAAGAGATAAGTCAAATAAAAATCAGGACAAAGGGGGGTTAAAACACTAAAAGGTCGTCAAAAGGTTTGGCTGAAAGGTTAAGCCACAACCCCAAAAAATGAGACGCCAGATGGGAAAAAAAAGGCCGACCAGTAAACGTTGGCGGAGGGGAATACAGGTCCATGGGGATAATGAAGCCCATAAGGGCACCCCGGGTTTTCTTCACCCGCACCCCAAGGTAAAAAGGGCTGATGGGAGAAAAGTTTTTTATCCCTGACAGAAAATCAATCCAGTCATCTTAAAACTTCTCTTTGAGGTTGAAGGGGGGGGAGTCCATAAAAAAAATGAAACGAAAACCACCAGCGGGGGGTCCGAATAAAGTGGGCGTTGGGAGTTCCTGGGTCCGAGCTCATTCAACAAACAAAACATAGTTAAACCAAAGACATTTACAAAAAGGGCTGGGCTCCGGGTGACCAGCCAAATTGGCGGGAAATATGGAGCTTGGTAGAGGGGTATTTGCCGTTCAGCCACGAGTGCCATTGGTCTATAAAAACCCCCGGATAGCACTAATCAGGCTTGGCCAGGGAAAGTTTTTCCCAAACCCCTGGGAAGGTCCCAGGGTGGAATAAAAATTGTCCCATACGCCGATAATCCAATGCTCTGTGTTAAAGGCAAAGCAAAAAAGTCTGGGGGTTTTGAAAAGAAAAAAGGCCGATGTTTAGAAAAGTCTTGGCGGAAACCACAACCCAAGTCGAAATGGGTGGAGGGGGTTCTGCAACTTGCTGGTTGGGAATAAAGAATACATATTTTAAAGTAAAAGGTTAAAGGAGCTGGCAAAAGTGACGGGTCTTCGTACAGAAGGCCTTGCTCAATTAGAACTGGATTGGAATTTTCTGGACTTTTCTCCAGGAACTCTGGTTTTGGGTTTGAAAAGCGACAAATTGGCTGATGCCGAAAGCCTAAAGCGGGTGTGCCTAGGGTTGGGAAGGCGTAACGGCACAATTCTTTGGACACGTTTAGAGAAGAAGGGATTAAAACTTGAAATGGCTGGCGAGAGGGGTCAGGGGGCGGAGAAATGGGGACCAGGGTGGTTTGGACGATATGGGGGAAAAGGACATATTGACCAGCATGGTGGCTGGAGAGGCGAAACACACCACCCAGTTACGGCATGGAAAAGAGAAGAGGAGTACTTGAGGATAAATTCTGTAGAAAAAGTAATCGATTTCACGAATTATATTATTACAGGGAGGTTAAAAAAACCTGTGGTTAAGGGGTTTTTCTTTTTTTGTGCGGGGGGTTTTTGGACGGGGGAATTTTCTTTTTTTTTTTGGGGGTCCCACGTGTCAATAGGGGCGGGTTCAAATCTGTCTGAGGGGCTCTGTTGCTTTGTTCTGAGCCGGTCGATTTGTCTTTCCACTTTTCAGTACATTTCTTTTATTTGCCCTTTGCGCTTCAGACGGTGTAGGGTAGTCGCAGTTTTTGAGGGGCATGAGCGTGGTAACAAGTGTTTGGAGGGCTGGAGGTGTCGAGCTCTCACCGTCAGACAGGCTCTTGGTTGAGCGTTCCCTTTTCCTACTGACCAGCTGGAAACCGTCTTCATCCTCCTTACTATGTTTATCTGTCTGGGAGTTCGAGGTGACTCTTTGTGCCAGTCTAGGCCTCTTCTTGATTTGTACTTTGGCCCGACATTTATTACTCCAGTAGGTGTCCTCCCACAGACTACACACCGTACGGCGCCCCGGAACTGTGATGATGACACGGTGTAGCTTATCTCTCTGTCCACGTAATGTGGTAAAGGCTCTTTCGGGTTGCACAGCATTAACCACTTGTCCGTGCTATTTTTAAGTTTATGCACTTCCGAATTTATGTCTCCCGAAATATCCGCGGCTATTAACTTCACTGTCTCAACCTTTGCGGTTGTAGGCATCCAGTGAATCATGACCTTGGTCTTTTCCTTCTCTATGTTTTCAGTTACAATAGTTAATTTAGGGTCCTGCAGTTCATACTTCATCACAGGAAGCCGTTCATAATGGGCCGCCTTAGCGTCCGGTGTCAGCGTAGCGTACCATCTTTTAGGGTCCTCAAAACGGTAGATGGATTTTATCCCTTGCTTACCGATCCCACACTGTCCCATCAAGACGCTCATCATCAGCGAGTAGTTGAACCGGAATACATGAGGCCCTGATATAGAAAACACAAGTGTGTTTGCTTGATGGAACTCTCCTCCCTCAAAACCTTCTCTCGTGTTGACTTTGACACGTTTTACAGTTTGGTTTTCTATCTTCGATAATCCGTGACAGAGTAAATCTTTAACACGGGTATACACGTGGTGAAAACAATGGAAATCACTTCCACAAAATTAATAACACTGATATGTTTGAATAGTTTGGTCTGCAAGGTGTGGAATGCGCCTGGCCCTGCAGCCAGCAGGGTTAGGATCGGCTAGCCTCTCCCAGGAGGAGTGAAGAGCGAAAATTAGTAGCCTGCCGATGACCCGCAGACTACACAAGTCAACCCCCACCTCCGCGTGGTGCAGACCGGGCAACCATGACCGCGAGGTCATGGGCTAACGGGGCTATGGCTCGCCATAGGGGATGGACTCCCTGTGGTCAGATTTGTGTCCTAAACCTGCGACTGGCCTAGCAAGCCGGCAGGGGATCTTCATACTGCTCGTAGAAAAACTAAGAAGTAAACACTCTACTTAGCCTTTGTCGACCATGAAAAGGCATTCGATAGAGTAGATAGAAACAAGCTTGTGGCAAATCCTTAAACAATATGGAGTGAGT
Source organism: Cepaea nemoralis (assembly GCA_014155875.1). Classification (NCBI taxonomy): domain Eukaryota; kingdom Metazoa; phylum Mollusca; class Gastropoda; order Stylommatophora; family Helicidae; genus Cepaea; species Cepaea nemoralis. Next base: position 11,463 of record JACEFZ010005114.1, read on the forward strand.
ACACATCTAACAAACCTATGTAGAAGTTTATACAACAACAATGAATGCATAGTGAGAGCAACTGGAGGACACTCAGAACCCTTCACCATAAGATCTGGAGTACGACAAGGTTGTGTCCTGTCCCCTCTCTTGTTCATAACATATATAGACAACACTATGTAAAGAAACCAGCCAAGCATGAGATAGCAAGAATACCACATGACGAGAACACAGAAGAAGAACCATCTGCAAATCTAACCATTAGAGAACTCCTGTTTGCGGACGACCAAGCACTAATAGAAAAATCAGAAGCTGAATTACAAGACCACATGAATAGTCTAAATGAAATGTGTAGGAACATAACATGAAAATTAGCACAAGCAAAACAGAGGTAATGACTATAACTAAAGAAGAACAAACAACAACAATTCACCTAAACGAACATCCCTTGAAACAAGTGAAGAGTTTCAAGTACCTAGGGAAGAATAATATCATCAAATGGCAGATCAGAAGACGAGATCGAAAATAGGTGCAATAAGGCAAATCAACTCATTGGACAAATGGCACCAATACTAAAGAACAAACATGTATCAGTAACTACTAAGAAAGCACTTTACAACACAATCTTCCTACCAACTCTATGCTACCAATGCGAAACCTGGACAATGACAGAAAAAGAGAAAAGAAAAATCACAACAACAGAAATGAGGTTCCTGAGAAGAATACTTAACGTACCAAGAAGAGATAAGATCAGAAATGAAGATATCAGGACTAAAGTGGGGGTTAAACAGCACTAGATTTTATTAGAAAGCAGCAAGTCAAATGGTTTGGCCATGCAAGTAGGTTACCAGTCAACAGCATACCACAACAAACAATGATGTACAGACCAGATGGAAACAGAGGAAGAGGCCGACCACGTAAACGTTGGACGGAGGGAATAGCAGAGTCCATGGGAATATCGATACATGAAGCCCATAATCGGGCACTCTCACGAAGTTTATACTTCACCTCGACACCGCAAGGTACAAGAGGAACATGATGAGATGAGATGAGATGTTTGAATAGTCCGTGACAGAGGAAATCTTTAATCCAGATCTATCTTATTATAACTTCTCTTTGAGGTTGAACGGTGTAGGGGTAGTCGCATAAAAAAAATCGAAATCGAAAGCCACCAGCAGAGGTGGTCATACGAATGACACAGATGGGCGTTGGGATGTCTCCTGGGAAAATCGCGAGCTCTTATTACAACAAACAAAACATATTCGTTAAACCAAAGTATCGAGGTTGATCTTAAAATGGACATGGGCTCCGGGTCGACCTAGCCTAAATTGAGTACAAGGAAATACCTGGAGACGTAACGGTAGAGGGTGTGATATTGACCGTATCAGCCATCGAGTGCCGATTGGTCTATAAACACACCGGACTAGCACTATATACAGGCTTGGCCATGGGAATGTTATTCCCAGGGGAATCCCCTGGGAACGGTCCCATGGGATAGGATGGGATAAAAATATGTCCCATGGACAAGCCTGACTATATACCCAATGCTCTGTGTTAAGAGGCAAAGACAAAAGTGTCTGGGGATTCATAGCAAAAGAAAATGGCCGATGTTTAGTAAAGGAGTGCTTGGCGTATGACACCACAACCTCAAGTCTGAGAATAGAGGTGGAGGCGGTTACTGCAATCTTCCGCTGGTTGGAGAATAAAGAGTATACATATGTTTAAATTGTAAAGGATTCACAATGGATGCTGGCAAAAGTAAAGACTGGCATGCTTCGTACAGAATGGCCTTGCATCAATTCAGAGATCGTGGATTGTGAGCATTCGCTGGATCTTTTCTCCAGGACACTCTGGTGTGGTTGGGTTTGAACAAGCAGACAAATTGGCTGATGCCGACAACGTCCTAGAGGAGACGGGTGTAGGCCGTAGGCTGATTAGGGAGATTGGACGTAGACGGTCACAATTCTTTGGACACGTTGAGAGAAGAAGTGGATTAGATAACTTGAAATGGCTGGCGAGATTGGGGTCAGGGGGCGGCAGAGAAGTGGGTACCAGGGTGGCTTGGCCACGTAGTATGGGGGAGATAAGGACATAGTTGATCCACGACACTGGTGGTCGTGTGAGATGGCGAAACATCACCACCCACGCTTATCGGCATGGCACGAAGTTATGATGAAGACTGTTTTGAGTATTCTTGATAGATAATATTCTGTAGAAGAAAGTAACTCTTGTTATTTCACGAACTGATATTATTACAGGCAGGGTTAAAGTAACCGTGTGTGTTCAAGGGAAATAATAATGAGTCGATGTTTTTTGCGCTCGCTCGCTTTGAACTCAAGCGTAGTCCATACACACTATTTATAGCAGTGATGGACTGAATTTTGCGTGTGGGTTAGCTTTCCCTATTAACAGTGTCCCTCGCCAACTGGCGAACCCACTCCGACTTCAGAGGTACTTGTAATTTACGTCCCAAAGTCAAGGACGACAAGTCAACATTTTAGTCCAACTGTCCGGTGCATGCCGGTTAGCGGGGTAGGGGTATCCCCTATCAAAGGAGATGTAAGACGCCTCCTTTCCTTCTTTAGTCTACGGGACACCCTTGGGCAAGGTGGAGTACCCGATTATCCCCCCTATCAGGGTTACGTGAAGCCATGGAAGCAGGTGGTGGATGGAGTGTGAGAGCAGCCGACAGATTGTTGTTGGTTATGGTCTTGCACTCTGCGGCGATAGGCAGATGATCTCATCAGTAGAGACAATGGCTATGGCCACCGACTAGTATAGTCACTGCCGAGAAGGAAAGCAATGGCAAACTACCTTCTGCAAAACTTGCCAAGAAACCATAACAACCATGAAAGAAAACATAATAAGAAAGAGATCTGGTGGCGAGACCTCAAGGCTAGGCAGATCAGATAACACTGGGGAAGAGTGTGGCACAGAGACCAGTACTAGTAATCGTGATGACGGAGTTAATCCTGACTGTATTACCAAGGAAATCCCCTGTGTCAGACTAAGAAACAGAGTGAGAATAGCAGCGTGGAATGTGAGAAGTCTGTATGAGGGAAAGCTTAAAGTAGTGTGTGATGAGATTGAGAGGTTAAACATTCAAATTTTAGGAATTAGTTAACATCGCTGGAGCGGCAAGGGACATTTTACAACTGAAAATGGAAGTATTTTCATTTATTCTGGTAGAGACGCCGGAGGCCAGAGTGGAGTGGCATTTTGTTTAGATAAGACAACTGCAAAATCTTTAATGGGATATAATCCAGTTAGTGATAGAATCCTCACTATTAGACTTAAAGGCCGTCCCAAAAACACAACTCTCATACATATATATGTACCTACTTCAACAGCACAGGAGGACGAAATTGAAGATTTTTACAACACACTGCAAGACGCATTAAATAAGATTGGTCATAATGATATAGCAATAATAATGGGAGATTTTAATGCAAAAGTAGGTGCAGGAAGAGCTGAAAATGAGAGACACGTTTTATGAAAATTTGGATTAGGAAATAGAAACGATGCAGGTGACAAATTAATTGAATTTTGCACAGAAAATGAGTTAACGATAGTCAACACACTTTTTAAACAACATCCAAGAAGACTCTTCACATGGAAGTCTCCAGACAGTTTTACCAAAAATCAGATAGATTATATTTTAATACATAGAAGATGGAGATCAAGCATAACATCTGCAAAAACCCTACGAAGTGCAGACTGTGAGACAGATCATCAGTTATTAGAAGCAGATCTGAAATTAAAACTCAAAAAGCTTACCCGAGGACCAAGGCCACTTCGTTTTGATCTCACAAACATACCAGACGCATACAACATAGAAATTAGGAATCGCTTTGGGGTCTTGATGTCTGTACAAGAAGAAATGACACCTGATGAACTGGCAGTACAAGCTAGAGATATCTTGATAAATGCAGCCAAAGATCTAATTCCGACCAAGAAAAAGCAACTTGAGCCATGGATTACATTAGACACGTTAGAATTAATAAAACAACGAAGGGAGCTGAAACAGAAAGGAGATGAATCAATTAACCACAGGATGAAGTATAAATCTTTAACTCGAGAAATAAGAAAGAACACAAGAAAGGATAAAAATCAATATATACAAGATTGCTGTACCAGAATAGAGCAATATCATAAGGCTGGAAGAGATTATGAAATGTTCAAAGAAATGAAGTTATTGACAAGAAATGTTCAACCTCAATTGAATGTTATCTGTGACAAGATGGGGAATACCTTAACAGAATCTAGACAAATTCTAGAAAGATGGCAGGAGTACTGCAGTGGAATGTATGATATGAGTGACAGTGTGGATATGAATGAGATACATGAGCCAACGACAGCAGAGACAGAACCTGAACCCTCATTAGATGAAATTGCTTGGGCTATAAAGCACCTGAAGAATAGTAAATCTCCTGGATGTGATGAGATACCAGCTGAACTAATTAAAGCGGGAGGAGAAGAAAGCATACACATATATCATGCATTATGTACAAAGATTTGGAAATATGGTATATGGCCAAAAGATTGGAAGATAACTATCTTCATTCCAATACCAAAAAAGGGCAACCTGAAATTATGCACCAACTATAGAACTGTTGCCCTGATCAGTCATGCAAGTAAAATCCTACTAAAAGTCATAATGGCAAGACTTCGTAAGAAAATTGAAGAAGAGATTAACAAGCTGGATTTAGACAAGGAAGAGGAACAAGAGATCACATATTCAACATGCGTTTAATAATAGAGAAGTGCAGAGAATTTAATGTAAACCTATACTCATGTTTTGTGGATTATTCAAAGGCATTTGACTGTGTACAGCATCAGAAACTTTGGGAAATCATGAGGACTATGGGCTTTCCATCACATGTAGTACAACTCATAAAAATGCTCTATCTAGACCAACAAGCAGCAGTTAGAATAGATGGCGAGGCATCAGATTGGTTTGACATCAAGCAAGGAGTCCGTCAGGGCTGCGTGCTGTCACCCTATTTGTTTAACCTGTACGCCGAAAATATAATGAGAAATGTAAGAGATGATATAAACAGGGAGCTATATGATGCCCTAAATATCGGCGGTCATGACATACCAGAGATTCGATATGCTGATGATACAGTATTACTATCCACAACACAGAATGGCATAGAAAACCTAATAGCCTCAACCCAATTGAATAGTGAAAATCACAACTTATATCTTAACATAGCAAAAACAAAGATAATGCATACAGATAAAACTACTATGGAGAAAGAAATATACATTAATGGGGGAAAATTGGAGGTGGTGGAAAATTTTGAATATCTTGGGTCATTGATTACCAATAACGGTGACACAATGAAAGAAATTAAACGGCGACTATCCATTGCTCTTCAAAGACTAAAACAACTGAATAAATTATGGAGTGGGACAGACAGAACTACAAATATTAGATTTTTAAGAGCATGCATCTTTCCCATTGCAACATACGCCTGTGAGACATGGACACTTACTAAACAAGCTGAACAGCGCATAAACGCCTTTGAATATAAATGTTATAGACGAGTTCTAAGAATATCTTGGGTAAAGAAAAGAACAAATGCATCCATACTTCAAGAGTTGAATATTGAGGAGGGATGACTATTAAAGACGATAAAACAAAGAAAATTGAAGTATTTTGGTCACTTGAAACGTCACGAAGGTTTGGAGAGAACAATAATGGAAGGGTATATGCCTGGGAAGAGAGGAAGAAGAAGGCCAAAGAGAAGATGGGTGCAGGATGTGGCGGATGATCTCCAGATAGGTGTATCAGACGCGGGACATCTTGCTTGTGATCGAGAAGCTTTCCGGAAGGTTGTTATGGGAGCGAGGTTCTGCAAAGGACATGCTACTGAATGAATGAATTAAAATGGGGCATGTGGCTTCTTTGTAATTTCTAAATCACTTAGCTACCGAGGTGAAGGTTCACATTGTTGGTGTTGTTGGCCTGATGTCAAATTACAGGATGCACGCTCTAATGTCCTGTAAATGTCCATGACCCCTTTTGTTTGGGGGACAAGAATCAGGGATTTATAACTTGCAATTAGAGTCCATGGCCAGTCCCCAGTGGGGTAATTGGTTGAAAACTGTGATAGTGTCTGTGTGTGTCAAATACAATGGGAAGGACTTAAACCTGACCACTACAAGCCACCTTCTTATTTCTTAAAAAATGAAATTGGTGTTCAGATCTTTGAATAGACTAGGGGTTTAGATTGTCCATCGGGGCGGGTGACGCACATTTCACCTGAACTTCTGGCAGACTCCTTTCTGATCTTCTCCAGGGTTCCGACAGTTTCACCAAGACTTGGTATTTCGGGTTCAACTCCTTGAAAACAACTTCTCTTTATTGAAATACTATGGAGTAATTTTCATCTAGAACACTCTTGATAGCACTTGATTGTTCTACCAATACTGTGAATTATTGTAGACATTCTATCACCCCTCTTGAACTATCGGGCTTCATCAATCCTAACTCAATATTCACAGAGTCATCACAATCCTGACACTTATAATAACCTCCCTAATATAAGAATCAACATTCGCAGATACATAACAATTCTATAGCTTCTACTGGTTGCGAAATTCATGAATCGTGAAACACTATTCACTGATTATCACACGCTAGACTTCACCCTATTTGTTTAACCTGTACGCCGAAAATATAATGAGAAATGTAAGAGATGATATAAACAGGGAGCTATATGATGCCCTAAATATCGGCGGTCATGACATACCAGAGATTCGATATGCTGATGATACAGTATTACTATCCACAACACAGAATGGCATATAAAACCTAATAGCCTCAACCCAATTGAATAGTGAAAATCACAACTTATATCTTAACATAGCAAAAACAAAGATAATGCATACAGATAAAACTACTATGGAGAAAGAAATATACATTAATGGGGGAAAATTGGAGGTGGTGGAAAATTTTGAATATCTTGGGTCATTGATTACCAATAACGGTGACACAATGAAAGAAATTAAACGGCGACTATCCATTGCTCTTCAAAGACTAAAACAACTGAATAAATTATGGAGTGGGACAGACAGAACTACAAATATTAGATTTTTAAGAGCATGCATCTTTCCCATTGCAACATACGCCTGTGAGACATGGACACTTACTAAACAAGCTGAACAGCGCATAAACGCCTTTGAATATAAATGTTATAGACGAGTTCTAAGAATATCTTGGGTAAAGAAAAGAACAAATGCATCCATACTTCAAGAGTTGAATATTGAGGAGGGATGACTATTAAAGACGATAAAACAAAGAAAATTGAAGTATTTTGGTCACTTGAAACGTCACGAAGGTTTGGAGAGAACAATAATGGAAGGGTATATGCCTGGGAAGAGAGGAAGAAGAAGGCCAAAGAGAAGATGGGTGCAGGATGTGGCGGATGATCTCCAGATAGGTGTATCAGACGCGGGACATCTTGCTTGTGATCGAGAAGCTTTCCGGAAGGTTGTTATGGGAGCGAGGTTCTGCAAAGGACATGCTACTGAATGAATGAATTAAAATGGGGCATGTGGCTTCTTTGTAATTTCTAAATCACTTAGCTACCGAGGTGAAGGTTCACATTGTTGGTGTTGTTGGCCTGATGTCAAATTACAGGATGACGCTCTAATGTCCTGTAAATGTCCATGACCCCTTTTGTTTGGGGGACAAGAATCAGGGATTTATAACTTGCAATTAGAGTCCATGGCCAGTCCCCAGTGGGGTAATTGGTTGAAAACTGTGATAGTGTCTGTGTGTGTCAAATACAATGGGAAGGACTTAAACCTGACCACTACAAGCCACCTTCTTATTTTTTTAAAAATGAAATTGGTGTTCAGATCTTTGAATAGACTAGGGGTTTAGATTGTCCATCGGGGCGGGTGACGCACATTTCACCTGAACTTCTGGCAGACTCCTTTCTGATCTTCTCCAGGGTTCCGACAGTTTCACCAAGACTTGGTATTTCGGGTTCAACTCCTTGAAAACAACTTCTCTTTATTGAAATACTATGGAGTAATTTTCATCTAGAACACTCTTGATAGCACTTGATTGTTTTACCAATACTGTGAATTATTGTAGACATTCTATCACCCCTCTTGAACTATCGGGCTTCATCAATCCTAACTCAATATTCACAGAGTCATCACAATCCTGACACTTATAATAACCTCCCTAATATAAGAATCAACATTCGCAGATACATAACAATTCTATAGCTTCTACTGGTTGCGAAATTCATGAATCGTGAAACACTATTCACTGATTATCATACGCTAGACTTCACCCTATTTGTTTAACCTGTACGCCGAAAATATAATGAGAAATGTAAGAGATGATATAAACAGGGAGCTATATGATGCCCTAAATATCGGCGGTCATGACATACCAGAGATTCGATATGCTGATGATACAGTATTACTATCCACAACACAGAATGGCATAGAAAACCTAATAGCCTCAACCCAATTGAATAGTGAAAATCACAACTTATATCTTAACATAGCAAAAACAAAGATAATGCATACAGATAAAACTACTATGGAGAAAGAAATATACATTAATGGGGGAAAATTGGAGGTGGTGGAAAATTTTGAATATCTTGGGTCATTGATTACCAATAACGGTGACACAATGAAAGAAATTAAACGGCGACTATCCATTGCTCTTCAAAGACTAAAACAGACTGAATAAATTATGGAGTGGGACAGACAGAACTACAAAAATTAGATTTTTAAGAGCATGCATCTTTCCCATTGCAACATACGCCTGTGAGACATGGACACTTACTAAACAAGCTGAACAGCGCATAAACGCCTTTGAATATAAATGTTATAGACGAGTTCTAAGAATATCTTGGGTAAAGAAAAGAACAAATGCATCCATACTTCAAGAGTTGAATATTGAGGAGGGATGGCTATTAAAGACGATAAAACAAAGAAAATTGAAGTATTTTGGTCACTTGAAACGTCACGAAGGTTTGGAGAGAACAATAATGGAAGGGTATATGCCTGGGAAGAGAGGAAGAAGAAGGCCAAAGAGAAGATGGGTGCAGGATGTGGCGGATGATCTCCAGATAGGTGTATCAGACGCGGGACATCTTGCTTGTGATCGAGAAGCTTTCCGGAAGGTTGTTATGGGAGCGAGGTTCTGCAAAGGACATGCTACTGAATGAATGAATTAAAATGGGGCATGTGGCTTCTTTGTAATTTCTAAATCACTTAGCTACCGAGGTGAAGGTTCACATTGTTGGTGTTGTTGGCCTGATGTCAAATTACAGGATCACGCTCTAATGTCCTGTAAATGTCCATGACCCCTTTTGTTTGGGGGACAAGAATCAGGGATTTATAACTTGCAATTAGAGTCCATGGCCAGTCCCCAGTGGGGTAATTGGTTGAAAACTGTGATAGTGTCTGTGTGTGTCAAATACAATGGGAAGGACTTAAACCTGACCACTACAAGCCACCTTCTTATTTTTTTTAAAAATGAAATTGGTGTTCAGATCTTTGAATAGACTAGGGGTTTAGATTGTCCATCGGGGCGGGTGACGCACATTTCACCTGAACTTCTGGCAGACTCCTTTCTGATCTTCTCCAGGGTTCCGACAGTTTCACCAAGACTTGGTATTTCGGGTTCAACTCCTTGAAAACAACTTCTCTTTATTGAAATACTATGGAGTAATTTTCATCTAGAACACTCTTGATAGCACTTGATTGTTCTACCAATACTGTGAATTATTGTAGACATTCTATCACCCCTCTTGAACTATCGGGCTTCATCAATCCTAACTCAATATTCACAGAGTCATCACAATCCTGACACTTATAATAACCTCCCTAATATAAGAATCAACATTCGCAGATACATAACAATTCTATAGCTTCTACTGGTTGCGAAATTCATGAATCGTGAAACACTATTCACTGATTATCACACGCTAGACTTCATAAATCGTGAAAACCTTATTCACTGATTCATCACATTCTAGACTTCATATGTCATGAAATACTATTCACGGATTCATCACAACATTGTAAGTCCTACTGACTTCATCTTAATCCAGTAATCAATAATGGCTTCTTCACAATGTTGACATAATATTGGAAATTATAATGGCTTTTTCCCAATACTGGAAATAATACTGGCTTATTTACAATATTGATTCAATATTTGCCGAGTCGAGTCATCACTATAGAGCTTCCTTCATCTACTGAGAGGACCTGTTTTGTGCGTGACAGAATCGCTGTGGTCTACGTGTCAATGAGGGGCTGGTTCTAAATCTGTCTGAGGTCTGAGCTTTGTTCTGAGCCGGTCGATTTGTCTTCCCGCTTTTCAGTCTTTTTTGTGCGTGACAGAATTACTGTGGTCCACGTGTCAATGAGGGGCTGGTTCAAATCTGTCTGAGGGGCTCTGTTGCTTTGTTCTGAGCCGGTCGATTTGTCTTTCCACTTTTCAGTATATTTCTTTTTATTTGCCCTTTGCGCTTCAGACGGTGTAGGGTAGTCGCAGTTTTTGAGGGGCATGAGCGTGGTAACAAGTGTTTGGAGGGCTGGAGGTGTCGAGCTCTCACCGTCAGACAGGTTCTTGGTTGAGCGTTCCCTTTTCCTACTGACCAGCTGGAAACCGTCTTCATCCTCCTTACTATGTTTATCTGTCTGGGAGTTCGAGGTGACTCTTTGTGCCAGTCTAGGCCTCTTCTTGATTTGTACTTTGGCCCGACATTTATTACTCCAGTAGGTGTCCTCCCCACAGACTACACACCGTACGGCGCCCCGGAACTGTGATGATGACACGGTGTAGCTTATCTTCTGTCCACGTAATGTGGTAAAGGCTCTTTCGGGTTGCACAGCATTAACCACTTGTCCGTGCTATTTTTAAGTTTATGCACTTCCGAATTTATGTCTCCCGAAATATCCGCGGCTATTAACTTCACTGTCTCAACCTTTGCGGTTGTAGGCATCCAGTGAATCATGACCTTGGTCTTTTCCTTCTCTATGTTTTCAGTTACAATAGTTAATTTAGGGTCCTGCAGTTCATACTTCATCACAGGAAGCCGTTCATAATGGGCCGCCTTAGCGTCCGGTGTCAGCGTAGCGTACCATCTTTTAGGGTCCTCAAAACGGTAGATGGATTTTATCCCTTGCTTACCGATCCCACACTGTCCCATCAAGACGCTCATCATCAGCGAGTAGTTGAACCGGAATACATGAGGCCCTGATATAGAAAACACAAGTGTGTTTGCTTGATGGAACTCTCCTCCCTCAAAACCTTCTCTCGTGTTGACTTTGACACGTTTTACAGTTTGGTTTTCTATCTTCGATAATCCGTGACAGAGTAAATCTTTAACACGGGTATACACGTGGTGAAAACAATGGAAATCACTTCCACAAAATTAATAACACTGATATGTTTGAATAGTTTGGTCTGCAAGGTGTGGAATGCGCCTGGCCCTGCAGCCAGCAGGGTTAGGATCGGCTAGCCTCTCCCAGGAGGGGTGAAGAGCGAAAATTAGTAGCCTGCCGATGACCCGCAGACTACACAAGTCAACCCCCACCTCCGCGTGGTGCAGACCGGGCAACCATGACCGCGAGGTCATGGGCTAACGGGGCTATGGCTCGCCATAGGGGATGGACTCCCTGTGGTCAGATTTGTGTCCTAAACCTGCGACTGGCCTAGCAAGCCGGCAGGGGATCTTCATACTGCTCGTAGAAAAACTAAGAAGTAAACACTCTACTTAGCCTTTGTCGACCATGAAAAGGCATTCGATAGAGTAGATAGAAACAAGTTGTGGCAAATCCTTAAACAATATGGAGTGAGTACACATCTAACAAACCTATGTAGAAGTTTATACAACAACAATGAATGCATAGTGAGAGCAACTGGAGGACACTCAGAACCCTTCACCATAAGATCTGGAGTACGACAAGGTTGTGTCCTGTCCCCTCTCTTGTTCATAACATATATAGACAACACATGTAAAGAAACCAGCCAAGTAGAGATAGCAAGAGTACCACATGACGAGAACACAGAAGAAGAACCATCTGCAAATCTAACCATTAGAGAACTCCTGTTTGCTGACGACCAAGCACTAATAGCAAAATCAGAAGCTGAATTACAAGACCACATGAATAGTCTAAATGAAATGTGCAGGGAACATACCATGAAAATTAGCACAAGCAAAACAGAGGTAATGACTATAACTAAAGAAGAACAAACAACAACAATTCACCTAAACGAACATCCCTTGAAACAAGTGAAGAGTTTCAAGTACCTGGGAAGTATAATATCATCAAATGGCAGATCAGAAGACGAGATCGAAAATAGGTGCAATAAGGCAAATCAACTCATTGGACAAATGGCACCAATACTAAAGAACAAACATGTATCAGTAACTACTAAGAAAGCACTTTACAACACAATCTTCCTACCAACTCTATGCTACCAATGCGAAACCTGGACAATGACAGAAAAAGAGAAAAGAAAAATCACAACAACAGAAATGAGGTTCCTGAGAAGAATACTCAACGTATCAAGAAGAGATAAGATCAGAAATGAAGAAATCAGGACTAAAGTGGGGGTTAAAGCAGCACTAGATTTTATTAGAAAGCAGCAAGTCAAATGGTTTGGCCATGCAAGTAGGTTACCAGTCAACAGCATACCACAACAAGCAATGATGTACAGACCAGATGGAAACAGAGGAAGAGGCCGACCACGTAAACGTTGGACGGAGGGAATAGCAGAGTCCATGGGAATATCGATATATGAAGCCCATAATCGGGCACTCTCACGAAGTTTATACTTCACCTCGACACCGCAAGGTACAAGAGGAACATGATGAGATGAGATGAAATGTTTGAATAGTCCGTGACAGAGGAAATCTTTAATCCAGATCTATCTTATTATAACTTCTCTTTGAGGTTGAACGGTGTAGGGGTAGTCGCATAAAAAAAAATCGAAATCGAAAGCCACCAGCAGAGGTGGTCATACGAATGACACAGATGGGCGTTGGGATGTCTCCTGGGAAAATCGCGAGCTCTTATTACAACAAACAAAACATATTCGTTAAACCAAAGTATCGAGGTTGATCTTAAAATGGACATGGGCTCCGGGTCGACCTAGCCTAAATTGAGTACGAGGAAATACCTGGAGACGTAACGGTAGAGGGTGTGATATTGACCGTATCAGCCATCGAGTGCCGATTGGTCTATAAACACACCGGACTAGCACTATATACAGGCTTGGCCATGGGAATGTTATTCCCAGGGGAATCCCCTGGGAACGGTCCCATGGGATAGGATGGGATAAAAATATGTCCCATGGACAAGCCTGACTATATACCCAATGCTCTGTGTTAAGAGGCAAAGACAAAAGTGTCTGGGGATTCATAGCAAAAGAAAATGGCCGATGTTTAGTAAAGGAGTGCTTGGCGTATGACACCACAACCTCAAGTCTGAGAATAGAGGTGGAGGCGGTTACTGCAATCTTCCGCTGGTTGGAGAATAAAGAGTATACATATGTTTAAATTGTAAAGGATTCACAATGGATGCTGGCAAAAGTAAAGACTGGATGCTTCGTACAGAATGGCCTTGCATCAATTCAGAGATCGTGGATTGTGAGCATTCGCTGGATCTTTTCTCCAGGACACTCTGGTGTGGTTGGGTTTGAACAAGCAGACAAATTGGCTGATGCCGACAACGTCCTAGAGGAGACGGGTGTAGACCGTAGGCTGATTAGGGAGATTGGACGTAGACGGTCACAATTCTTTGGACACGTTGAGAGAAGAAGTGGATTAGATAACTTGAAATGGCTGGCGAGATTGGGGTCAGGGGGCGGCAGAGAAGTGGGTACCAGGGTGGCTTGGCCACGTAGTATGGGGGAGATAAGGACATAGTTGATCCACGACACTGGTGGTCGTGTGAGATGGCGAAACATCACCACCCACGCTTATCGGCATGGCACGAAGTTATGATGAAGACTGTTTTGAGTATTCTTGATGGATAATATTCTGTAGAAGAAAGTAACTCTTGTTATTTCACGAACTGATATTATTACAGGCAGGGTTAAAGTAACCGTGTGTGTTCAAGGGAAATAATAATGAGTCGATGTTTTTTGCGCTCGCTCGCTTTGAACTCAAGCGTAGTCCATACACACTATTTATAGCAGTGATGGACTGAATTTTGCGTGTGGGTTAGCTTTCCCTATTAACAGTGTCCCTCGCCAACTGGCGAACCCACTCCGACTTCAGAGGTACTTGTAATTTACGTCCCAAAGTCAAGGACGACAAGTCAACATTTTAGTCCAACTGTCCGGTGCATGCCGGTTAGCGGGGTAGGGGTATCCCCTATCAAAGGAGATGTAAGACGCCTCCTTTCCTCTTTTAGTCTACGGGACACCCTTGGGCAAGGTGGAGTACCCGTTTAGCCCCCCGATCAGGGTTACGTGAAGCCATGGAAGCAGGTGGTGGATGGAGTGTGAGAGCAGCCGACAGATTGTTGTTGGTTATGGTCTTGCACTCTGCGGCGATAGGCAGATGATCTCATCAGTAGAGACAATGGCTATGGCCACCGACTAGTATAGTCACTGCCGAGAAGGAAAGCAATGGCAAACTACCTTCTGCAAAACTTGCCAAGAAACCATAACAACCATGAAAGAAAACATAATAAGAAAGAGATCTGGTGGCGAGACCTCAAGGCTAGGCAGATCAGATAACACTGGGGAAGAGTGTGGCACAGAGACCAGTACTAGTAATCGTGATGACGGAGTTAATCCTGACTGTATTACCAAGGAAATCCCCTGTGTCAGACTAAGAAACAGAGTGAGAATAGCAGCGTGGAATGTGAGAAGTCTGTATGAGGGAAAGCTTAAAGTAGTGTGTGATGAGATTGAGAGGTTAAACATTCAAATTTTAGGAATTAGTTAACATCGCTGGAGCGGCAAGGGACATTTTACAACTGAAAATGGAAGTATTTTCATTTATTCTGGTAGAGACGCCGGAGGCCAGAGTGGAGTGGCATTTTGTTTAGATAAGACAACTGCAAAATCTTTAATGGGATATAATCCAGTTAGTGATAGAATCCTCACTATTAGACTTAAAGGCCGTCCCAAAAACACAACTCTCATACATATATATGTACCTACTTCAACAGCACATGAGGACGAAATTGAAGATTTTTACAACACACTGCAAGACGCATTAAATAAGATTGGTCATAATGATATAGCAATAATAATGGGAGATTTTAATGCAAAAGTAGGTGCAGGAAGAGCTGAAAATGAGAGACACGTTTTATGAAAATTTGGATTAGGAAATAGAAACGATGCAGGTGACAAATTAATTGAATTTTGCACAGAAAATGAGTTAACAATAGCCAACACGCTTTTTAAACAACATCCAAGAAGACTCTTCACATGGAAGTCTCCAGACAGTTTTACCAAAAATCAGATAGATTATATTTTAATACATAGAAGATGGAGATCAAGCATAACATCTGCAAAAGGACCAGACAGACGAAACGATACTGACGAGATACCAACACTAGTACTGGACACGACAACCAACCTACAGGACATAAAGGTAAATCCCAAGCTGACGCAGACACAGACCGACAGTTGCAGACAAGTATTACAAGAATACAGTACAATTTTTTCTAACAACCCAGGACAGACAGACTTAGTGCATCATCATATTATTTTGACGTCCGACATCTTAATAAAATGCAGACCATATTCCATTCCTATACACTACAAAGACAAATTACACCAAGAAATTATTGATTTAGAAGCAAACCATGTCATCCGAGGTTCACAATCACATTTTTGTTCACCGATTGTCATTGTGAGAAAAAAGGACAACACAATAAGACTCTGTGTTGACTATAGGAAACTCAACAGCATTACACAGTTGGATTTAGAACCAATGAGCAACTGTGAAGACATACTATCTGAACTGACTGGCTCACGTTACTTTACTAAACTTGACATGACAAAAGGTTACTGGCAAATACCTGTACATGCTGACAGCATATATCTGACAGCATTTGCCACACCCTGGGGACTATACGAATGGTGCAAGTTGCCATTCGGGCTAGTTAATGCTCCAGCAACATTTGTCAGAATGACAAGACGACTTTTGACGGGCATTTCTAACATCATTTGGTACATGGACGACATTTGCATACATACAAAGGACATGACAGACCACATAACAGCACTACAGCAGACATTCGACAGGATTAGAAAACATGGACTGACAATAAAACCATCCAAAGTTGATATAGCCTTTCAAGAAATTTCATTTTTGGGCTATAAGATCTCAAATGGCTTTATATCAACTGACGATAACATCATGTCTAGAATTTTGAAATTGTCGCTTCCGACAACCAAGAAAGAGTTGCCAAGTGTGTTAGGTCTTTTGAATTATTATAGACAATTTATTTTCATTTTGCTGAATTGACCAAATGTTTCACTGATTTATTAACAAACAAACATCCTAAAGTCATTGTAAACAGCGAATGTTTAAGGCCTGCATTTGCGAAAGTACTATCTTACTTTTCTAGTGAACCTATTCTAAAATTACCCGATCTTAGCACTATTTTCAGGCTAAGATGCGATGCGAGCTCCGTAGCCATTGGAGGGGTACTGCTTCAAGAGCACGACCAAATATAGTACCCTGTATTCTACGCCGGAACTTGAAGCCCTCGCTCTTGTGTTCTCGGTACGTAAACTTTCAAAATTCCTTTTAGGTAAACACTTCATTATAGAAACAGACAATAGTCCGTTGACATTTATCACCAGTGGAACCCCAAGTAACCACAGTGTGGCAAGATGGTCCCTTCTTCTGCAGGATTATAGCTTCGAAATAAGACATATAAGAGGCTCACACAACTCACTGGCCGACCCTCTATCTAGATGTCCATACGACTCACCCAACAGCCAGGTAACACCCGAGCACATTGCAGATGGTGTATAAATTGCAAATTAAATGGTGCTCAACACCATAGCCAATTGTGACATCACGTCAGTTACACTGTGAAGAATGGTGAGATAGGGAAGATTTAATCTCCCATTGTAAATAAATTGTGTACATACTATTATTATTATGTGAATGAATGTGTCGTATAATTATGAGAGATGTGAAAGAATGCCATTAGTATTGTAAATATGTAATATTATAAGAAATAGGCACCACAAGTGTCACAGGACAGTACTACATAACCCAAAGACTTACCGAGCTTGGGCAGCGTCAAGTAATCCTGAGTACGTCTACAATGATGGTCCACGACGTTTTAACAAGTACGAATGGTGACCATGACAAGCTAATCCGAGAATAAGACGGAAGAAACTATCCAACAGCTGATGACAATAACTGGTTGCTCCGTATATTTAAGGTCCATCTAGAACGGAAGACCTTGATGTGAATGTCAACATAACACATGTGTGCAACAACACAGCTCTACACTTCCGGTATATTTGCATATTAATTTGAAAGTTAGCAGACGATACTAAAATGTTTATAAATTTATGACAATTGTATGAAAATTTGGGTATGAAACATTTCCATATACGAAATTGTTTATGTCGAGTTTTGTTAAATGTAATCTCAGCATCGTAGCTTGATTTACTTTTTCACAATAGTGACCTTTTGTGCACTTTTGTCAATAAGTATCAAATTATGACACTAAGAAAGGAAATGTTACTTGTAATTTATTTTGTGGAAAGCATGATAAAATTACTGTCCCTAACTTTTGTACAATAACCAAGGGACATAACTAAAAATTGTTAGTGATGTGTAAATATGTATTGAAACTACCATGTTGGCCTAATGAGTAACACGTCAATGTGACGTCATGTGTGTATGGAGAAACTTGCCAAAACTGAAGACCTTCATTGGATATTCTATGAGATAAGGGTAGATGTCCAATGTCGGAGTTATCTTATAGGTAGATACTCACAGGCTAACCTGATTATTTGTAATTTTTGTTTTTGGTTGAGAGGTAGGGGCAAGTTAGCCGTAACCTACCGGACTGGCTGTGTCTCAGCGAGGTAAAATCCATAGAATTGATTGTACTTGACAAGTATGCTTCATGGGTAGGCATGGAGATTGTATGCATATTGTTTACTAATCACCTGTACATGTTAAGAACAACCAAAGATTTACGTCAGATGAAGTGCAAAGTTCGATTCTGACAAGATAAAGAACAGCTATATAGAGTACATGAAAGGAAAACCTTTCATGAGAAAAAGGGGGGGGGGAGAATGTCAGATTCTCACACCCGGAGTCACAACGCGTTGTCTGTACCAACGCCAGACAATGCAACGCTGAACCATGGTAAACACTACAGTTATAACGCGGCGTCGTCGACAACGCCAGGCGATCAACACTGAGTGATGCTAAGCAGTCGGGGGTCAGCAGGAACACAGCGTGAACATTGGGGGTCACGCAAGCTGACTCGAGCACAACTGACGTGTGTGCTAAAAGGCGAATTTAGACTGGGCTTGGGCGCCGTACTGGACAGACGTGTGAATGCGGCCTGAGAGTTTGTGCATGTATTGAAAGCTAGCCTGTATGACCGTTGGAGATGGAACGCCTGTGTGTTTGACCTGTAAGTATAGTGCATTGATGTATTATTATATTGATGTATTGATTGCTTGTATTTATGATCTATTTGATATTGTGAATTGTGATTGCGCGACGCCTGTATTGTTTCTGATGTGTGCAGTGCCCCAATAAAGAGTGCGAATTATATCATCGGGTATTCGCGTCGTGTTATTTGATAATCATATTTAGTATCCCACTTGTCAAGATACGAGCCACATTTCTTGCTCTACGCAAGACTCTGACACTTATACATTCTTGTACAGTCTGCCAAAGGCCGCGCTGGCCTTGGAGATTCTTGCATTCACTTCATCATCAATTGTGGCAGCTTGTGACACAGTGCTGCCAAGATAGGTGAATTTGTCCACAACACTTAGACTATGACCATTCACTTTGATATTCAGCACAGTGTGATTATTCCCTGGAGCTAGCTGGTACATAACTACAGTCTTCTCCAAATTGATATTGAGCCCAAAGTTGGCACAGGCAGCTGAAACATTATGTTGCATGTCCGCCTCTGAGTTGGCATATAGAGCGCAATCATCAGCAAACAGGAGCTCTCTGACGGTGACTCTGTCAATTTTGGTTTTAGCTTTCAGCCTTCTGAGATTGAATAACTTTCCATCCATGCGGTAGTTGATGTCTATTCCAATGTCGTTGTTCTCGAAGGCATTCGTCAACATATCTGAAAACATGAGGCTGAACAGTGTTGGTGCCAGGACACATCCTTGTTTCACTCCATTGGTGACAGGAAAGGGCTCAGACAGTTCACCATTTTCCTGTACTCTTGCCTGCATGCCGTAATGAAATAGCCGCACTATTTGGACAAACTTTCGTGGACAGCCATATTTTGCCATAATCTTCCACAGTCCTTCTCTGCTGACTATATCAAAAGCCTTGGTAAGGTCAATGAAAGTGGAGAACATTTCGCAGTTCTGTTCCTGACATTTCTCTTGCAGCTGCTTTGCAGCGAAAATCATGTCAACAGTTCCACGTTCTTTTCTGAAGCCACACTGGCTCTCGGAAGAAGACCTTGATCGAGATGGGCGTGAGGCGATTGAGAAGAATTCTGGCGAGTATCTTCCCTGCGAATTGAAAGCAAGGAGATGCCTCGGTGGTTGTCACAGGATTGGCGGTTTCCTTTTCGTTTGTAAAGGTGGACTATTGAGGCGTCCTTTAAATCTTGTGACCTGGTCTCGTTCACCCATATGTTTGTAAAGACTTGGTGAAGCTGCTCTGTTAGGACCGGCCCACCTGCCTTGTATATCTCTGCTGGGATGGAGTCCGGACCAGGTGCCTTGCCTGCTGGAGAGTTGCTGGATGGCTTTGTTTACTTCCACTATGGTTGGCAGGTCATTAAGTGTCTCATTGGTGGGAACTTGAGGAAGGCAGTTGATGGTTTCATCATCGAAGAAGGAAGTTGCATTTAAGATGTTGCTGAAATGTTCTGCCCAGCGCTGAAGGATGTCTTTCTTATCGGTGACCAATGTTTCCCCACCTGCACTGAGGAGGGGAACTATGCCTGATGATGTAGGACCATAGACCGCTTTCAGTGAGTCGTAGAAGTTTTTAATATCATGTCTGTCAGCAAAGCCTTGAATTTCATGAGCTTTGCTGCTCAGCCAGGAGTCCAGCATGTGCCGAAGTTTCTGCTGCGTTACTCTCTGAGTGTTCTTGAAGGCATCTTTTTTTATGTTGACTTCGGGTCATTCAAATGTGCCTTGAGGAGAAGATGTTTCTCAGCCAGCAATTGGTTGATGTCTTCGGAATTTTCATCAAACCAGTCTTTATGCTTTCGGGGGGTTGGACCCAGGATTTCCGTAGCAGTATTGTAAATTATATCCTTTAGTGCTCTCCACTCTGTTTCTGTATCCTGTTTAGCTGCAGCATTGGGCTTGAGGCAGTCTTCCAGCATATTTTCAAACGACAGCTGCATTTTCTTGCTGTTTAGGCGGGTGACATTTAGTTGTTTTTTTTTTGCATTTTCACCCCTTGAGGACGCCGTGGTGGTTTGATGTGAATGTTTATTTTCGAGATAATGAGACGATGGTCTGTCCAACATTCGGCACCACACATGGATTTTGTCACCCGAACGTCTTGTCTATCACTCCTCCTGACGATGACAGTCAATGAGGTGTCAGTGTTTCGAGCGAGGGTGCATCCACGATGTCCTGTTTCTCATGGGGAGATGGAAAATTGTGTTGGTAATAAGGAGATCGTGATCGGCACATGTCTGAAGAAGGAGGAGTCCATTGCTGTTACAATTTCCGACTCTGTGCTTTCCAATAATGCCACTCCAAGAGGTGGTGTCCTTTCCTACTCTGGCATTGAAATCCCCAAGGAGTATAAGTTTGTCTCCTATGGGAACAGATGTTAATACATTGTGCAGGTCCTCATAGAACTTGTTCTTGACATCATCTTCATTGGTCATAGTTGGTGCGTAGACACTCACAATGGTTGCATGCTTCCTCCCATTCAGCAGGGGCAATTTAATGGTCATGCGCCTGTCGTTTACAGCCTTTGGAAATCCAGCTAGTTTGCCGACCAGGGCTGACTCCCACACCGGATTTGCGTCTTTCCTCGCTTTTCCTTCCACTCCAGAAAAATGTGTAGTCGGCACCTATTTCACAGATTTGGCCTTCTTCTGCAAGTGGTGTCTCGCTCAAGGCTGCAATGTCGATGTTGTACCTGCCCAGCTCTCTCCCAATCACTGCTGTTCGTCTCTCTGGACCCGACGCGCCATCACTGTCAAGTAGGGTGCGTACATTCCAAGTTCCGATTGTTAAGGGAATATGGTTTGCTCTTTTAGCTTTACCTGTTTTTTTTCTTTCTTTGTATGTCGACCGCAGTTTAGGGTACCCACCAACCGCGGCTAGCTGGTTAGGTAGTGATGGAGCAGACAATGTTTACTGTTTAGGGCACCTTTTCTAGCCCCTTCCTCGTGCTATGGAGGTGAGCAGTGTGTTCCTATAGAGGGCTGCTCAGTCGCTCAGGGGGCTGCCGAATCCCGCTGCTGCTCCGGTCAGTAAAAGACGACCATATGGCCTGAGCCGCCTGTGTGCAGATCTGTGACTACGGCTGCCAGCGTACCCACGCCTGCCGCTTCGCCGCTCGCCCATCGCCACAGGTCTTGAAGGTGACTTATGATGCTGGATGAAGAATGATTTGCGCGATGAATTGGATTAAAGTGAGGAAGAATTGCACTATTCGTCGACCTCACTCTCTCGCCTGAGTCCGTCTTAATTAAGTGGCAGGACAAGTCAAGACGACTGGAGACGAATACAGGTGCAGTGGATGAACAGGGCGCTCTACGAGCCTTGCCGTGCTCATTACGTTCCACAACGCTTTGCAGGTAAACGCCGTCTTGCCCGTTGAATCGCGTCTCTCATTACTATTTTCTATCGCACTGCATTACTTTTACTATTTCACTTCCATGCCTGAGCTTCACCATGTCAGTCCAGGACCGTCACGTATGTAACTTCTATAACAAGTCACTCTGTTATACCAGAAACCAGGGGAATTTTTGTTACTAGAAGACTACGTGAAAAAAAAAAAAAAGAAGCCCGGTCCTCACCGGACCTTGAACCCGAGACCCCCAGCACTCGAGGCTGTCACCATACCCCGAGACGGTGAATATTGGAGCAAATGATGGGTAATGTGATCTTGACCCTTTGGCTAAAATGATCACAGGGCACACGGGCTGACCTAATGAGGTGGTTTGGGCCCCTTGGGGAACTTAGAGCCCTTATTAACTAAAAATAGACCAATGTGTCATTGTGATGACTGCCTCAGCTGGTGCCCATGGATGGATCAGGTGCATATAGGTCCGCTCTTATTCACTGTCGTCATGCAGGACGAGATGTACTTTGATCTGGGACAGACTTTTTTAAAATGTTGCATATCCCTTACAGGACGTTGCAGTCAACACCAGCATATTTTCAGCTGCTGTTTATGTACTAGGTAAGTTTTACTTTCAGTAGTTTGCCATTATACCTATCTTTAAGAAAGGAGACAAGTTCCAATGTGGAAATTATAGAGGAATATCACTACTGTCCACAAGCTATAAGATACTATCCGCAGTATTACTAAATAGACTAAAAACCATATTCAGAAGACATATTAGGTGACTACCAGGCGGGTATTAGACAAAACAGATCAACAATAGATCAGATATGTATCTTACGACAAATAGCCGAGAAACATTGGGAATATAAAAGAGATCTCCATAACATTTTTGTGGATTTTAAAAAGGCTTATGATAGTGTCCATAGGAATAGTCTATGGAATGCTATGCAGGAATTTGGAATACCAAGGAAGTTAATCAACATGACCAGACTATGCATGGAAGATACTTATAATATAGTAACATATAAAGGCAGGAAATCAGACCCCTTCCAAATAACATCTGGCTTGAAACAGGGTGATGCACTATCGCCGCTACTCTTCAATCTGGCTCTAGAGAAAGTTGTAAGGAAGATAAAGGAGGAATGTGATATTGGAGGAACATCCAAGCTGCTTGGTTATGCAGATGATATAGATATTATAGGGCAAAGTGAAAAAAAAGACATTGGAAATATTGACTCACTTAAAGGAAAAAGCCCAACAGATGGGGCTGGTTATCAACCAAGATAAGACAGAATATATGGTACTTTCAAGAGACGGAATGGCTAAAAACTCTGGCCACCTACAAATAGATAATATGACCATTAAAAGAACGGAAACATACAAATACCTGGGTACAATCTTCAACTGCTCCAACATCATAAGGGAAGAAATACAAACTAGAATCAACTCTGGAAATAAGATATACTATGCACTACAACATCTACTAAAATCAAAGGCGCTATCTCGTAACACCAAAATCACAATATACAAAACACTGATCAGACCAGTTGTGCTGTATGGCTCCGAAACCTGGAGTACAACGAAAGGAGACGAAGCCTTGTTACAAACCTTTGAGAACAAAATTTTAAGACGCATCTTTGGACCCATTAGGGATACACAAAGTGGAGAGTGGAAAAGAAGAAGTAACAAAGACATTTATGATCTGTTTAAGTCCCCGCTAATCACTGGTATCATGAAGGCTAATAGACTACAATGGCTGGGGCATATAGAAAGAATGGAAGATAATAGGGAAACAAAACTCGCTTACACTCAGGAAATAAATGACCGTAGTCCCCGAGGTAGACCAAGAAGACGGTGGAGAGATAATACATGTACAGACCTACAAGCACTTGGAATCAACGACTGGCAAGAGAAGGTCCACCAGAGAGACGAATGGAGACGGATTGTATTTGCAGCAAAGAACCTCAATGGCTCCGAAAGCTGAAGAAGAAGTTTGCCATTGCTTTCTAAACGACCGGCTCCCATACCAACACGTTATAACACAACGCGGCACAGTCTGCTCCACAAATCGGTCGCAGCTGAGTTTCGAACGCCTGGTAAGCGGCTCACGAACCGCATTCGCAAGACTTTGGTCACGGAGACCATTGATCTGGGACTGATTACCAAACGATTATTGACCTTTATAAAAAGGCCGGACAAAAATTATAAACACTTAGTCTGTTACTACCACTATGCAAGAAAGAAAACAAAAAAAATGTATATAATGTAAAGAAAAAGTAGACAAATAGGTTATAAAATTTTAGGCTTGTAAAATGTAGCCATATTATTCATAAATTTTTATAAAAATCTCAAACTTCTTATAACATTTCCTATGAAGATTATCAGATTTAAGAAGACACATATAAATTATATTAAAAATGTGAAAAAATTACTACAACTCTTTATATCACATAATAAATATATTTCATTTCCAGTTATTTCCCTTGTAATAACTAAGCTGTTATGTCCCTTAGTTAGTTAGTTGGTTGACACATCATCCCCATTGCACATCGAACCATTCAGTCCATAAGTACTCGCATCCCCTCCTCAGTAAATCCTGCAGCGTGTAGCGGCTAACGACGCCAGTTCTGTGTTGGTTTATCAATCTTCTTTGGCTTCCTGCGTAGTGTTCTTGTTTGGCCACACCTCTTTTAACCGATTCTGCGCCGAGGGATAATATATCGCCAAATATGACCTCCCATTTGGACAGAAGGAAAAGAATATCGCCATACTAGGGTCATTGTGTTATTTGTTTTGTTTCACAGTATCTTCCGTGCTCAGTGAACGGAAATGTACATTATAATATTTGTTCATTTGATTGTCTACCATGTATGGTCCAAACTTACGTTTTGTTTGGCACTGAATCAGTTAATTTGCTGTCCTCGCAGTCTGACCATGGTTGTAGATTCGCAATCATCACTTGGTTCTTGATACCACACGTTTCGACCACGAAGGACACAAAGGAGGAGTTCTAATACTTACACGAAATACAATACCTTGCAGTGAAGTACAAACTGTGACTTCTGACAACCAAACAGAATCAAGAGTTTGACAACTGTTTTGACTTTTAGATATGGAATGAAAAGATATGGCAAATGCTGTCATGATTATAAACTACCAAAGGATATTCTACGAAAAATTGGATCATCATCATCATCATCATCATCATCATCATCATCATCATCATCATCATCATCATTGTCACCGACCGTTAGGGTAAGTCTATTGAAATAGACAGAAATCCCTATCCAAGAGTTTGCCGACAGTCTCTAGAAAGTATGGCTCGTTATCAGAATGTCTAAAGGGATGGTCCCGATAGGAGAGACTGGGATTCACTTGGTAGACAAAGGCAGAAGGTGAAGAACACTGGTGTATGTAGGAAGATCTAACACGAATGTCTAGTTTATCTGTCGGTGATCCTTCGTCATTTAATGATAAGCCCCCTGTTTTAAATACTTGCACGCACTCACGCACACGCCTTGCGTTCAAATGATCATGAGGGGAGTATGTTGGTACAAGTATAAAACAATAATACTCGTTAACAGTAAAAGAGATAATGAAAAGTATCGTTCAAGTGGTGAACTAGGACAGTTACATTTATGTTACAGGTACAAAAATAAAACAGTTTTCTGATGCTTAGATAGATAGCATATCATCATTCACACCATCCAGACAGTGACACACTCAGACCACATGTAGACACAGAGTCACCTGAGACAATTTGATCTCGTTTAGGAATAGTGCTGGCTTTCGTTTGGATTATGTCTTGGAGTCGACCCTGGCATTCGACAGGTGTACGATGCTCCTCCAGATTCCAGGTTCCGTCTCCACTAGTTGGTGGCTGTAAGTTTCGGTAACCTGACCAGTTAGGCTTCAGGAGTATCAGCAGCGAGGCTCCTTAAATCAAACAAACAGTTGCAGACTCCTTAGTGTCTTGACAATAGCAATGTGTCTGAGTGCTGGTGTTGTGTGTCTGTTGTGTATGTGTCAGATGCAGAATAAGAACAAAACATAGTTCCTCTCTGCTATTCTGTATCAAAAGCAAAAGGCCAATAGCTCTTATCAGCTTGGCTATACATTGTATGACATGGTGATACAAGGTGAAAAAGGGTCCAGAAGTGGACATATCCTAAGACCACATGGTCCATTGGGGTAAAACCAGTAGACAAATCTTTGTTTGAAAAAGGCATTCCAAAATGTTCATGGTTGTAAAACCTGAAGTGACTCATATGTAAGAATTACTGGTGCATTCCTTAACACCATGGTGAGGAAGTCCTGGGCAGCCAGGATGTTTCCCTAGATAGCTAAGGGAAGGCCAACAATAATTCAACCTAATCCCACATCAATCATTAGGCATAAAGCAATCAAGTGTCGCCACGAAGTCGTGAGGTATACCCCACAGAATATACGAGCTAAAAGATAAGAAGAAAGCCAGCAGGCAAGCAAGAGGGCTGAGATATTCCAGGCATTGGGCTTTAGGATGTCTCAGTTATCCCTTGTTGAGTTATTTACTCCCCAAATTCTGATTCCTCACCACATGGTATTTGCTTTGAACTTATGACCGTCAGTGTCGTGTAGTTCGGCATGGCGGTGAATCAGGGGTAAGCAAATTTATGTTTGAATATAAATCGCCTAGTAATATTGCTGGCATGTGAGAATCATGTTCCACATGTCTCTTCTACTTCTGCCCACATGGCAAAATCATGTTATCATATTTCAACAAAATATACACGTAAATACATTCACAAAATGCAAATGAAAATATGCCAGTAAGGTTTATACATTATATCTATATATTTTTATCTATAAATATATCTAGGCCTCACATGTTTTCTCTCAATGTCTCCCATTTCAAATACCACGTTTCATAAATATACATGGTCGGGAAAGTTTGTGTTTTCCCAATATCAGAATATAAATGTGTACACACTCCTTACTATAATCGTAACTATTATGTTATTACACTCACCCCCAGTCTTATTGCAGCAATAAAGATCTGTTTTGGTATAATCTACCAAAGATGGAGTTGGATTTGGCAGCCCACTTCATGTAAGGTCTGCTTGCACAGCAGCTATGGTCGTTGTGAACCGGACGGAAGTTGTTAGTCACAATTTCCGGTGCCGCAGTACTAATAGCATATCGCCGTATTCCCGTTGCTAGGGAGTGACGGACCTATGTCCCCAGTCCGTAGACTTGGTATTAATAAGGGTTGAAGACAGGGGATTTCCCTTGTGACATCATTTGAATAGATGACGCGAAACTACACGCTGTCCCCAATGCACTGTGTAGTTTTAGTGCAGAAAATGTCTGCGTAGTCATTCTGACGTCATTATTAGTAATTTAGCTGATGTACTGAATCCATAATGTAAATAGTAATTCAGCTAACGTAATATTGGTGGTATTCACATAGTGATCTAGACTCATCCCGTCACAGGACTGCAACGTCCTGTAAGGGATATGCAACATTAAAATAAAAATATCTATGGTATTGAAGAAATGATGTGCCGTGGCTTGCTCACCCACTGAAATTCAGTCGCGAACTTGTTCAATATATTTACGGAAAGCATATGTTGTGATAGTATGGAAGTGAAGGGTAACGATTATATCAATATTCCCAAAAATAGTTGATTGGCTTTCACGAAGCTAGATTTATGCTGGAGTGACATGTTTTAAAATAGTAATGTGCTGAAGATGATGCGGTGATTGATAAGTAATGTGCTAAAGATGATGCGGTGATTGATAAATAATGTACTGAACACCCGTGTGTTGCCGGGGCTTATACTGTTGCCTACCATGCACGTCGTAAGAGGCGGCTAAGGAGGCTATGGTTCCGTCACCTTGCTACTGAGTGAGTGCGTGGCGCGACACTGTGAGCTGTGAGTTTCGCGTGGAATGCTTTTACATCTGTCCACGGTTGTTTGTAGCGTGAACTGTATGTTGCTAACTTGACTGGTATGCCTTTTCGATTCTAGAGTGTATTTTTCAGGAAACTCTTGGGAGTCGTCGCTAGAGCTACGGAGTTCATGCTTTATGCGGCGCTTTTGGCTGGTCGCCCTGCGGAAAGAGTCTGCGCCATATGGGATAACACCCAGGTCAATGAAGTCTTTCTGGTGACTGCCGTTTCCATCGGCGATGAACTGTATTTTTCGTGGAGGACTTTCGTGTCGGCATTCTGGCGGCAGCATTATGCACAGTGCACTTGTGCGGGCTGTTGGCTTGCCGATACTCTTGTCTATTCCATTGTTCACATAGGGTAGTGAGGAGCATTTAGTGTGGTATTCATGGCACAGGAACGGAGCAATATGGGGACGACCCGTTGCTGTGAAGTCGGAACCGCGACTAACTGACTGACTGACTAACTAACTAACTACCTAACTAATGTGCTGAAGACGAGGCGGTGATTGATGAGTAATGTTTAGTCGACGGATCAACATCACGGCACACGGGTGTAACCCATAAGTGCGCCGTTCTACTCCTATCTCAAACCTGAGTCCGGAGAATTCAGCTCAGTGCACGAACACCGTAGCACCGGCGAGAATCCTGAAATACTTTTGGTTGATTTTTACCTGGAAACTTTGCCCGGGCAGCGCCGTTAGGCTACTCTTTTTCCGTTTTCAACTGCCAAGGTATATTTTACGCGCGCAACAATACACACGGGCGTCCGATCTCACTACCCAGTTTGACAGTGTCGTCAACCATTATGACCAACCGTCTTAGAGGACTCTATCGTGACCGATGGATCGTGTACATTGTAACAGTATTGTTACAATGCAATATTTCTGGTATCAGGAGGTTAGGTTTTCCCCTAAAATGAATGCCAGCCAACACGCACCAATTGATCACAACCCTGATGTAAAGATAACTGCGAAATATGTAAGGTGGTAACCATAACACGTTTGGGGGTAGTCATGATTTGGGAGGCCATCTGGAAGGTACGAATATAGAATTGTGTTAGGATACCATCTGAAAAGATACATATATTATCATCAATCCGGTTATAATTTCGACTTCAACCAGAAGAATGAAGAAGGTGTATAATAAGGGATACGCCTTATGGCGTTGCGAATTGTACATTATAATTAAGAAAGGAGAGAAGTTTCGGACAACCCGTAACCTGGTCTTATATACTGTAACCGGCGCGTTTTGATACAATATAAACTTGAGATGAAGCATTTTTGTATCACCCTGACTGTCGACAATCCCCCGAGAAGAAAGAAAACCTTTAAGAATTAAATAAAGCAAACTCAAGAAGCGAAACCAGGATGTCTCTGTACGCAATTTCGTTTTGTTGGTTTGGCATTTGTATTTATGAATTATGTTAGATTCAAGCAGTCGCGGCACAATCGATGAAGTATCTAACGGCAAGAAGCCAAACCTACCTACGACACTAATTGGCCTCTAAAATACGTTGCACCTCTCTGAGCCAGTAATGATCGGCTGACTAATATCGCACTGTGACAACTGTGGTAGACTCCGATGTTATGCATTTGATGATATTCCATGTCAGTTATCAGTTATCAGTTATCAGTTGGGGTATCTTCATTGCACTGCGGACATGTCCATAGGTGCTCAGATCCTCCCCCAGCTAGGCATCAGCGTCCGGTGGCTAATAGTGCCAGTTCTGTGTTGGTTGACGAGCCGCCTTATTTTCCCGATGTACCTCTCGCGTCTGGCGGTGCCGATTCTTACTCCCAAGTCTTTCATCCTGGACAGCGATGTGGATTCACTGACGTCAAAGTCCTCTGTTCTCGCCATATCTTTGAGGACGTTAATAACATCGGCACGATCCATGGGCTAGCCATCTACAGGGGGTGCAGAGTCAGCCAGTTTGTCAGCTCGTTCATTTCCCTCGACTCCCACATGTCCCGGGACGAAGATGAAGGTGACCTTTGCAGACAACAGACTTCCGCAGCGACTCAGTCCACTGTCTACGTACAGATCCAGCTTCGACCTTCTGAATCATGCTCATTGAATCACTTAGTACACACACGTTGGTATAATGCTGTGATTCCAGCAATATGAAAGCCTGTGTAACTGCCATCACCTCCATCGTCATGCTGCTCGTGGTCATAGAGTGAGCACCACTGGATTCTTGAACGGTGCGGCCCACTGAACGGGCTGTAAATGCCCACGCACTTCTCTGCTGCTTTACAACAGATCCATCAGTATAGATGAGCACTTCGGGGCTATCTGAGTGATCATAGATGAGCGCGTTAACCTCTGCATTGACAGCGGCAGGGTTCTGCTCTCTGCACCGTCTGTCGAGTGTGATATTGCAGGAGAAAGTGCACTTAAAAGCCGATTTGCTCCTCTTTAGCCTGTCACCCTTTTCTCTGAATATAGTGTCATGCAGAGGGTGCTGCTCATCTGCACTTATTTTAAAGTATGCACGAGCTCTCCAGATCTTGATCCCGTGTTCCATTGTCGGGAAGTCAAGGAGGTATCTCATTGCTGCACAGCTGGTGTCTCTCGTGCAGCCCAAAATGATGCGCATGGCTTCGTTTGTACCTTTTCAAGTCTTCCAATCTGTGTAGGGCTGACAGTGAGGATGGCCAGGGCATACTCGATGCGTGAAAGCACCAGTCCTTGGAACAGAAGTATTAGCAGTCTTTGCTTCGATATTGGCAGTCGCCATGACTCTCATTGCTGACAAACCTTTTCGAGCTTTCGTTATGACATAATAGACATGATCTCTGAAGGACAGCTACAGGATATTCCATGTGTTGGTTGCAACAAAATTCAACAAGAATTCATAACACTCATAAATTATAGGAATGTAGGCACAAATGAAGGACTCCGTTCTATTCAGATTTTGCTGGTTCTTTATTCTTTTTCCTTCATGGAGCAGTTACAACTTGACATGCCATAAAAAATGGTTGCTCAGAATGTCCCCGTTAGAATGTCCCCGTTACGGCATAAAATAATTCTTAACAGATATTCTTTTGACATTTTCTCTCTTTCTCCTTCGACATCCTATATCAAATTCAACTTGGAACAACATCACTTCGTCCTCATTCTCTTTATTAGAAAGCAATGTTTACTACAAACCAGATGAA
Organism: Cepaea nemoralis; assembly: GCA_014155875.1. Taxonomy (NCBI): domain Eukaryota; kingdom Metazoa; phylum Mollusca; class Gastropoda; order Stylommatophora; family Helicidae; genus Cepaea; species Cepaea nemoralis. Next base: position 42,508 of record JACEFZ010005114.1, read on the forward strand.
ATATGTACACATATCACAAACACGTCTACCCTGGTTGACTGATGGCTTCTCTCCCGACTGTTGATGTTGCCAACCTACGTATTTGGTCCCCCAAAATGTCTCGTCATACCTGGATTGTACTCTGGTACTTTTCAGTGCGTCTCTCAGTACTATTTTCTATCGCACTGCATTACTTTTACTATTTCACATCCACGCTTCAAACCACGACCATCACCTATGTAACTTCTATAACAATCACTCTGTTGTACCAGAAACCAGGGTAATTGTTGTTATTAGAAGACTACGTGAAAAAAAAAATAAATACCCTGTCCTCACCGGATCTTGAACCCGAGACCCCCAGCACTCGAGGCGGACACCATACCTCGAGACGGTGAATATTGGAGCGAATGATGGGTAATATGATCTTGGCCTTTTTGGCTAAGATGATCACAGGACACACAGGGGTGTGCAGACCTAATGGGGTGTTTTTGGCCCCTGGGGGAACCGAGAGCCCTTATTAACTAAAAATAGGCTAATGTGTCATTATGATGACTGCTTCAGCTGGTGCCCATGGATGGATCAGGTGCATATAGGTCCGCTCTTATTCTCTGTCGTCATGTAGCAGGAGATGTACTTTGATCTGGGACAGACTAATATACGATTATAATTCTTTTATAAAGGCCTGAAAAAATTTTTTTTTTTAAAACGTTTATTTCATACAAAGCAATGTATATTTACAAGGTGTAATATGTGTTTCTTTTGTTTGTGTATATTACAGAGCGTTGCCGTTTGTTAGTGTTAGGTGTTACATGTGTGAATGAAACAAACACATATGTACATATATACAGTTATGATAATAAAACATTTATGGCATTGTGCATGTAAACACACATGCCTTGCATATGATTCATTTCCACTTCCACAAGCGGAATGTATGTAACACCTGTCCATCTCTCCCTCTTCCCCCCCCCCCCCTCTCTCTCTCTCTCTCTCTCTCTCTCTCTCTCTCTCTCTCTCTGTCTGTCTCTCTCTTTCACACAATTTATTTTGATCTATCTGATGCTTTCTGGAGACAGCAGTACATTGAATGCCGTGAGCTTATGCAATAAACTTTAAATTATCATTCCCATTAAAATGTCGCTTCTTTGTAGTTTCTGGGTCACTTAGCTACCTAGGTGAAGGTTCACATTGTTGGTGTTGTTGGCCTGATGTTAAATTACAGGATGGCACTCTCGTGTCCTGTAAATGTCCATGACCCCTGTTGTTTGGGGGACAAGAATCAGGGATTTAAAACTAGTAATTAGAGTCCATGACCTGTCCCCAGGGAGATAAATGGTGTAAAGCTGTGATAGTGTCTGGGAAGGACTTAAAATCTGACCACTATCGGCCACTTTAGCTTATTGGGTACTTAAAGGGCTCATTTAATTTCTTTATACATGGTGATGCATATTGTTTCCTTTTCAACCATATCATTACCATATAACATTTTAATACTTTAGATATCGCCTTGCTTCAAAGGCTGCTACACGCACACACACCCACACAAACACACAAAATCACACACTCATACACATGCGCGTGCAAATACATGCACCACATACACACGTACACACACATACACATACACATACACACACACACACCTGCATCCACACCCAGACGCATACATATGTTACTGTCAAAGACACAGACACACATCCACAATATAATTCATGTTGCACATTCAAATATAAAAATGGGAAAATTATTAATAATGGTAGCAATAGTAATAAAAGTATTAATAATAATAATAATAATAATAATAATAATTTAAGATTATTAATACCGTCAATAAACACATTTACAGTTGTGGTATCCTTTGTTTAAAACAAGTTATTTGCTTCTTCTGTAATATGTGCTGTCTTCAGACAAAACTCCTACGGGATTTGCGCTTGTGGGGCAAAGGTTAGAATGTTCGAGATTTTTTGTTGATAAAGTTGTTGGACAATTTCTTTGTTGATTGTTCTGTAATTGTATAATGATTGGTTTCTTAATGCCATATAAGATGTGGGATCCACTGCATAGCGAAATTAGGAAGGTGAAGGGCAGCAGGTTAAAAAGAGGACGGTCGTGGATGGGTCAAGCCGAAGACATTCTTCAACAGGTGTGTTCACTTGAGGACTTAGAACCTGGCGAGGAGTGGGTGCAAGTGCCAACAGACTTCTGCACATCCTTTCCAGTTTGCATCCAACTAGATAGAAAATGCAGACAAGAAAATCCGGCTGCTGTTGAGGCTGAAGTACAAGCGTTGATTTTCGAGAATTCGCTAGACGGTGACGCGGTCATCTACACAGATTGGTCGGTCGTCCGACATGTGAGAAGCTCATGGGCCTTTACAGCTCGGGCCGGAGGGAGAATTGTGAAGGAGGACTCTGGTGCTTTCACTGAAACCACAAGTAGCCTGACCATGGAAGTCATGGCAGTAAGTAAAGCAATAACATGGCTCGAGACACAGACATTCACTAGGGCTTGTTTCCTTAGCGACTCAATGAACATGATCAAGAGGATAGAGGAGGGTCGATCCGAAGAGAGTGGTTGCTGCCTCTGAAGCGGTCTCGGCTGGCAAAGATTAGTTTCATCTTCGTGCCAGGTCATGCGGGAGTACAAGGAAATGAGCGGGCTGACAAGCTCGCAGGTGAGGCTACTGTGGAGGGCGGACGCGCCATGGACCAGGCTGACATTCTGAATGCTCTACGAGAAGTGAGACTTTTGCGAGAACCAAGTGATGACTGTGAATCTACAACAATGGCCAGACTGCGGGAGCAGCAAATTAAAAGAGGGGTGGCCAAACAAGAACACTACGCAGGAAGCCAAAGAAGATTGATAAACCAACACAGAACTGGCGTCGTTAGCCGCTACACGCTGCGGGATTTGCTGAGGAGGGGATCCGAGCACTTATGGACTGAATGGTTCGATGTGCAACGAGGATGATCTGTCGACTAACTAACTGACTAACTAACTAACTATATAAGATGTCTGTACTCTGCCAATACAACAAGTAGCTTTGTGTGGATGTCTTGTGTGGAGTAAGGAATGGGATTTATCATGATTGCTTTGTAAACATCTGTTCTTTGTTTCGTATGAGGGATTAGGATGTTTTGTGGGAGATTTCTTGTTGGAATGATTGTGTTGCATTCGTAATAGATGTGCTCTTCTGATTCTTGGACGTTCCGTCTAGAAAGCTGACACTGTAGTATTTGTTTAGTTATGTTTGCTGTTCTCTCTGTTGTTGGGGTCATGCTTTAAACAAGCCTATATGTAATTTCCTTTACTTTTGGGGTAATCTGCTTGTTGTGAATATTAGAGAAAGTTTCGGTATAATCTTTTATGAAATATCTATGTCCTCTTTTAATTCTGAGGTGTACTGGAGTTGCTTGTAATTTAACTAAATGTTTGTAGATTGTATGTGTTTTCTTGTGTAGTAATTTTCGTGTCCTTTAATGGCTGAAATACATGTTTTGTAAAATGTTGGGAGAGTGCCAAAGTAATGTGAGAATGTATTCCTAATAGGTTTTAAGTACGATAGTCTAATTCCAATGTAATAGTGTCCTAAAGGGTGTTTTTCTGGATGTTGTAGGATTTAACCTACGTGTTTGGTTCTAAGTGCTTGTATTTTGGTTGTTATGTCTTGGAGGGCGATACCTCCATCTTTTTTGCCTTGCATGAGTGTAGTATGTTTGATACTGTAGATGGTGCTGCCAAACACAAAGCGTCTAATCTCTTTGTTTATGTTTGTGACGGTCTGACGTAGGGAGTCTAGGATTGTGCACATATATAGTATTTTTGGAATTATATATGTATTAACAATGGTACTTCTACCAAATATGGTAGTTGTTGTGTATTTGTACCTCTGTAACATATCCTTTATTTTCTTCTGTAGATTTTGCCATGTGTCTTTGTGTGTCTGATTTGGTTGACATGGGAAGACTATTCCGTACACTTTTGTAAGATTGTTTGATGTTAAATCAAATGGAAAATCCGCCTTATTTTTCCATTTGCCTAAACCAATTATAGTAGATTTTTGGACATTTAATTTTGCCCCAATCCCTTTGCCAAAAAACGAGAATTGTCCAAAATGATCCCTACAGATTTTTCCGTTGTCGGAAAGAAAATAGTATCGTCCGCATAAGCACGCAGCTTTTGTTCACCCGTCCCTGGTATGAACGTACCCTTGACATTGTCGACCTGTCGTATCTTTTCTAGAAGTGGCTCTAGAGCGACAAAATACAGTAATGGGGACAAAAGACATCCCTGTCTCACTGACCTAGTCAACCTGAAAGAATTGGTTAGGGTATGGTTTAATAGAATCCGACTTTCTGGTTTTAAATATAAAATTTTGACCCATGTCCGAAAATAATTTCCGATGTTGCAGTGTGAGAGAGTTTTGTGGAGGAATGAGTGAGATATTCTGTCGAATACTTTTTCTTGATCTAAAGAGAGAATTGAGGACTGACAGTTTTTCAGATGTGTGTAGTTGATGATGTCCCTTATGAAGTGTGTGTGTTGCTGGATATTCCGGTGTTGTACACTACATTGCTGGTCTTCATGAATGAGAGATGACATTACTGGTTTCAATTTATTCGTCAAAGCCTTTGTTAACATCTTGTAGTCTACATTTAAAAGCGAGATCGGTCTGCAACTCTTTAAAAGTGTCTTGTCGGTGTTCTCCTTCGGAATAAGAGTAGTGTAAGACGTGTTGAAACTGGATGGGAGTTCTTGTTCTTGGAAAGATTCAGAGAATACTGTTAGTAAAAGGGGACCTAGAAGAGGACATAACAACTGATAGAATTCAGCGGTAATACCGTCAGGGGCCAGGCGATTTGCCCTTCTGCATTCCGTGAACCGCTTATGTTATATCTGTTAGTGTTAATTCAGTATCTAGTGTTAGTTTCTGTTCCTCTGTAAGTTGTTTTGTGAATTTCATAAAATTTTCTTGTGCATGATCATGTGTGTTTTCTCTGTGTAAACGTTCTTATAATAATCTTCAAAGGCTAAGGCTATTTGTTGTGGCTCGACTTGTATATTTCCTTCCCTGTCAATTATCTGGCCTATCTGTCTGCTGCGCTGTATGTTTTGTTCTAAAGCTAGGTATTGTTTACTCGGTATCTCTTGTGTTATAGTTTGTAACTTTGATCGCAGTAAAGCCCCCTGAAATCGATTATGTCTGTGGACATCTAATCCTTCCTGTAATGCTATGATGTGTGGTGAATTTTTGTCTGTCTGTAGTAAGAGCTTAATTGCATTTTCCAATACTTTTTCTTGTTGTAGTTTTTGCTTGTGTATTACTGCTGCTAATGTTTGTGTTCTCTCTCGTATAGTTTGTTTAAGTGTTTCCCAGAGTTCTCGCGCTTTACCCTTCTGTATATCGCATGTGTATGTGATCATCAGTTTTGTTATGCAAACTACATAGTCCTGATTTTGTAAAAGTGTGCTGTTAAGTTTCCAATGGGGAGATCTTCTAAGATGTGGTGTTGCAACTACAGTCTTATGATCTGTGAAGTTTAGTGTCTCCTGTAAATGCTTGACTTGTGTTATATGATGTGTTATGGGCGCATAAATTCTATCTAATCGCGCTGCTCTCTTATGCGCATTGTTTGTGTGTGTTGTATCTGTTCCATGGGGATGCATCTGCTTGTATGCGTCTGTTAGCCCATGAATATCAAAAATTGTTTGCAATGTGTCTAATTGATGTTCCTCCTCCCCCGTTGTGTTTCTAATTTGCATTCTTACATCTCCATTTATAAGGTCGTGCGCCGAAAGTACGCAATTAAAATTACCCCTAAAATGATGCTGTGACCCCGATATGAGCGTGATAATAAATTTTCCAGTGTTTGGTAGAAGAGCGGCTGATTTCTGTAGTCAGGCGGTGCGTGTATGTTGACAATAGTGTATTTATGTATGATATTTCCCACCTGTACTATAGCTATTCTACCCTGGCAGTCCCTGTCCTTCTCTATAATCTGCCACCTGTCCGATGTTTGTATTATTGCTGTACCCAATCCGATATGTTGAGTACTAAGACTAAAACATGAGTGTCTTAGACCTAAGCATGTTTTGATATATGATGTGTGTTCGTCGGTGTTAACGTTAGTTTCCTGTATGAGTATAAAATCAGGTTTACATTTGTGTATGCTTGGTATAAGATGATTTATTATGGATCTTATACCTCGAATGTTAATACTCATTATTTTAATATCCGCTGCCATTTTTGTTGTAATATAAGAAAATTATAATTACATTTCTTGTTTCGAACTGTCTGTATTCATGTTATCATTTCTGGAGATATTCAGTAGATTCCTTCGCCGGGCTTGAAATATCTAATTCTATAACGAGGCGTGGAGAAGAATCTGACAGGTTTCTTGCTTGCTTGCTTGCTTGTGTTCGTTGGCAGGTTTCTTTGTCGGGGTGGTGTGTTGATGTTATCACAGTCTCTTCCGCACATGGCGCTGGTCGTTATCTGTTCAGTATAATTACTTACACATTTCTTTTTGTTTGACCTGTGTGCTTCAGGCGGTGTAGGGTTGTCGTGGTTGCTGAGGGGCGGCAGCGTCGTAAAAGGCGTTTGGCTGGCTGGAGGTGTCGAGCTCTCACCGTCAGACAGGCTCTTGGTTGAGCGTCCCCTGCACCAAACGTCAACCATTAGCTTTTTGTAAATGCTTTTGTACATAATAAACGATTAAAAAAAAAAAAAAGACAGAAAATTAATAACGCCCATCCTAAACTTTGATAACATGAAGAAAGATATGAGAAGACTGAATATTAACATATTAGGTACATGTGAGACTAGAGGGCAGTATAAATTCCGAGGAATACAGCATAAACCATTCTGGTGGAGAGAAAAAAAATATAGGGGCATCAGTTAGTTAGTTAGTTAGTTAGTCGACAGATCATCCTCGTTGCACATCGGACCATTCAGTCCATAAGTGCTCGGATCCCCTCCTCAGCAAATCCCGCAGCGTGTAGCGGCTAACGACGCCAGTTCTGTGTTGGTTTATCAATCTTCTTTGGCTTCCTGCGTAGTGTTCTTGTTTGGCCACCCCTCTTTTAATTTGCTGCTCTCGCAGTCTGGCCATTGTTGTAGATTCACAGTCATCACTTGGTTCTTGCAAAAGTCTCACTTCTCGTAGAGCATTCAGAATGTCAGCCTGGTCCATGGCGCGTCCGCCCTCCACAGTAGCCTCACCTGCGAGCTTGTCAGCCCGCTCATTTCCTTGTACTCCCGCATGACCTGGCACGAAGATGAAACTAATCTTTGCCAGCCGAGACCGCTCCAGAGGCAGCAACCATTCTCTTCGGATCGACCCCTCCTCTATCCTCTTGATCATGTTCATTGAGTCGCTAAGGAAACAAGCCCTAGTGAATGTCTGTGTCTCGAGCATGTTATTGCTTTACTTACTGCCATGACTTCCATGGTCAGGCTACTTGTGGTTTCAGTGAAAGCACCAGAGTCCTCCTTCACAATTCTCCCTCCGGCCCGAGCTGTAAAGGCCCATGAGCTTCTCACATGTCGGACGACCGACCCATCTGTGTAGATGACCGCATCACTGTCTAGCGCATTCTCGAAAATCAACGCTTGTACTTCAGCCTCCACAGCAGCCGGATTTTCTTGTCTGCATTTTCTATCTAGTTGGATGCAAACTGAAAAGGATGTGCAGAAGTCTGTTGGCACTTGCACCCACTCCTCGCCAGGTTCTAAGTCCTCAAGTGAACACACCTGTTGAAGAATGTCTTCGGCTTGACCCATCCATGACCGTCCTCTTTTTAACCTGCTGCCCTTCACCTTCCTAATTTCACTATGCAGTGGATGCTGTGTGTTTGCGTTAATTCTGAGGTAGGCGCGTGCCCTGCAAACTTGCATTCTCTCTTCAATGGTTGGAAAATCAAGAAGGTAGCGCATCGCCCTGCATGCTGTATCTCTTGTACATCCAAGAATAATGCGCATAGCTTCATTCTGTATCCTTTCCATCCTTTCTATCTGCTTATGGCTGAGAGTCAGGATTGCCATTGCATACTCCAAAACAGACATGACCAGCCATAGGGGCATCAATTACAATGGATATATAAATAGGAGAAGAACAATGTTGGTTTGCAGAAGGCAAGGGTTCAGTAAATGCGAAATATTCTCAATGCCAATGAATTTCTTCGCCTCACATTTTCATGCCCAGAGCTTCTTGAATGATATTACGAATTAGACATGGCCGAGGACCAGAGTAAAAATTTTGAAATGACCGTCATCCTCGGGGATTTCAACGAAAAAGTAGCAATGAAAAGGTGAGTGGTTTGACTGGTGACTATGGCCTAGGTGATAGGAATGAGAGAGATGACGATTAACAGGCGAAGTGAGTCGGACAAAACCTGGCCTGGCACAATCAAGGCATGCATGCACTTAGTTTCGCACTGGCGAAAGGCCGTGCAAGCTTATGGGGCTTATGTTGACAAATATTACAAATAGTTCTCCCCCCCCCCCCCCCAGTCTTCCTCCTCTCCCTCTCTCTCTCTCTCTCTCTCTCTCTCTCTCTCTCTCTCTCTCTCTCTCTCCTCTCTCTCTCTTCTCTCTCTCTCTCTCTCTCTCTCTCTCTCTCTCTCTCTCTCTCTCTCTCTCTCTCTCTCTCTCTCTCTCTCTCTGCTAAATGCTGGTGCAATTACGTTTTGCTTAGAGAATATTTCAAATATCATAATAACGTGATAGTAATTGCTTGATTGATCACTACACTTGTGTTCAAGCATTCTGCGGAATTTTTTTTTTCCGCTTGTCCTATTTACATCGCTGTCAACAACAGCATTTTACCGCTGTTGTTGATGTCTTTGCAAGATTACGCACAGTATTTTGCATTGCTTACTGAGCGACAATCTCAGATACCCCTGTAAGTAACCAACGCGACCCGATTCCCTACCGAATCTCGCGCAGCTGTGTCCCGTGTCCCCGCACGTGGATATACGGATTACGGAGAAGCATCGTTAACCTCTTCGCCAGGGAGACCGGCTCTGCGGAATTACTAGATATCTAAAAGAAAAACACCCCGGCAAGCAAAATTTATGGTCCTTCAATATTATTCTGATGATCATATTGTTCTTCACTTGTATCATCATAAAGGTCTTTCACATAATCTGACCACGCATGTAAAATCTGATTTTTTTTTCTATTATGATTTTGCCATCTTTGGTTTTTAGGCAACCTGTTGATGTGTGTGTTCTTTTGTTAGTGATGTCATTAATTCTTGTGTGCATTAATTTGGTATTCTGGGTGTTGAACCGTGTTGTGTTGGTTTCAATTTCCTTGCAATTTTCCTCAAGACATGTTTCGTTTGCCTCTTTGCATAGCTTCCTAATTTTCCTGTTAATCTCTTTGTATATTTACTTGTTATTTTTGTTATTTCTTCTTATTCCCATGAGTTTTAAGATGTCTTCCATCATCCATTTCTTGCGTCCTATTATCTTTATTTTTGGGATTATCATTGTTGTTAGTGCAGCTTCTTGACTGATTTCTTTTATTTTCCAATTGGTCACTGACGTCTTGAAATAATATTTCCATATCGGACAATGCATCGAATCTGTTCTTTACCTCTACGTTGAATTTATCTTTTATCTCCTCACTCTTCAGTGCCTGTAGATCAAATTTTGCGTTTCTATTTGTATATTTGACTTTCTTTAAGTTTATATGTAAATTGCCTAAGATGGTTGCAGTAGCAGTCTGCGCTTGGTAGGGGACATAAACATCTAATATTGTTACAAGGGAGAGTACTAGAATTTGAAAAAGAAAATGGTATACCTAGCTATAATACCAACTAACTAACATCAAATATCTTTAGTTTTTCTTTGACAATAAAAGTGTTAATAATCGCAGTCATTCTTGCAAACGTGAAAGAAGAGCTATTAATGTCTTTATACACCATTTGTTTAATCCTTATTTACTTACATTTTATGATCAACTTTTTCAATTCTACGTTTATGTTAATTGTTAAAACTGTACTTTAA
>JACEFZ010005114.1:55000-81480 GCA_014155875.1 Cepaea nemoralis
ACAACCGCAAAGGTTGAGAAAGTGAAGCAAATAGCCGCGGATATTTCGGGAGATATAAATGCGGAAGTGCATAAACTTAAAAACAGCACGGACAAGTGGTTACTTCTGTGAAACCGGAAAGAACCTCTGCCACATTACGTGGACATGGAGTTGGACGGGGTAGAAAACAAGCTACACCGTCTCTTCATCACAGTTCCGGGGCGCCGTACGGCGTGTACAGTCTGTGAGGAGGACTCTCATTGGATTAATAATTGTCCGGCCAAAGTACAAACCCAGAAGGGACCTAGACTGGCACAAAAAGTCACTTCGAACTCCCAGACAGATCAACATAGTAAGGAGGATGAAGACTGTTTCCAGCTGGTCAGTCGGAAAAGGGGACGCTCAACCAAGAGCCTGTCTGACAGTGACAGCTCGACACCTCCAGCCTGCCAAACACCTGTTACCACGCTGCAGCCCCTCAACAACCGCGACTACCCTACACCGCCTGAAGCGCACTGGTCAAACAAAAAGAAATGTGTAAGTAATTATACTGAACAGATAACGACCAGCGCCATGACCGGAATAGACAGTGATAATATTAACACACTACCACGACAAAGAATCCTGTCAGATTACTCTCAGCGCCTCGTTATTGACTTAGATATCTCAAGCCCGGCGAAGGAATCTACTGACTATCTCCAGAAATGATAACATGAATACAGACAGTTTGAAACAAGAAACACAATTATGCTCAACCGTTTTCTTATTTTACAACAAAAATGGTAGCGGAAATTAAAATATTGAGTATTAACATTCGAGGTATAAGATCCAAAATTAATCATCTTATACCACTCATACACAAATATAAACCTGATTTTATACTCATACAGGAAACTAACGTTAACACCGACGAACACGCATCATATATCACAACATGCTTAGGTCTAAAACACTCATGTTTTAGTCTTAGTACTCAACATATCGGATTGTGAACAGCAATAATACAAACATCGGACAGGTGGCAGATTATAGAGAAGGACAGGGACTGCCAGGGTAGGATAGCTATAGTACAGGCGGGAAATAAGATACATAAATACACAATTATTAACATACACGCACCGCCTGACTACAGAAATCAGCCGCTCTTCTACCAAACACTGGAAAATTTATTATCAAGCTCATATCGGGGACACAACATAATTCTATGGGGGGGGGGGAGGGGGGGGGGTTGTGATTTTAATTGCGTACTTTCGGCGCATGACCTTATCAATGGAGATGTAAGAATGCAAATTAGAAACACAACGGGGGAGAAGGAGCATCAATTAGACACATTGCAAACAATTTTTGATATTCATGGGCTAACAGACGCATACAGGCAGATGCATCCCCATGGAACAGATACAACACACTCAAACAATGCACATAACAGAGCAGCGCGATTAGATATAATTTATGCGCCCATAACACATCACATAACACAAGTCAAGCATTTACAGGAGACACTGAACTTCACAGACGATAAGGCTGTAGTTGCAACAATAAACACACTACAAGCAACAACACATTTAAGAAGACCTCCCCATTGGAAATTTAACTGCACACTTTTACAAAATCAGGACTATGTAGATTGCATAACAAAACTGATCCTCACATACACAAGCGATATACCAGAGGGTAATGCACGAGAACTCTGGGAAACACTTAAACAAACTATACGAGAGAGAACTCAAACACTAGCAGCAGTAATACACAAGCAAAAACTACAACAAGAAAAAGTATTGAAAAATGCAATTAAGCTCTTACTACAGACAGACAAAAATTCATCACACATCATAGCATTACAGGAAGAATTAGATCTCCACAGACATCATCGATTTCAGGGGGCTTTACTGCGAACAAAGTTACAAACCATAACACAAGTGATACCGAGTAAACAGTACCTAGCTATAGAACAAAACATATAGCGCAGCAGACAGATAGGCAAGATAATCGACAGGGAAGGAAATATACAAGTCGAGCCACAACAAATAGCCTTAGCCTTTGAAGATTATTATAAGAACCTTTACACAGAGGAAAACACACAGGCGCACGTACAAACAAACTTTATGAAATTCACAAAACAACTCACAGAGGAACAGAAACTAACACTAGATACTGAATTAACACTAACAGATATACCACAAGCGGTTCACGGAATGCAGAAGGGCAAATAGCCTGGCCCTGACGGTATTACCGCTGAATTCTATCAGTTTTTCTTTCCTCTTCTAGTTCCCCTTTTACTAACAGTATTCTCTGAATCTTTCCACAAACAAGAACTCCCATCCAGTTTCAACACGTCTTACATCACTCTTATTCTGAAGGAGAACACAGACAAGACATTTTTAAAGAGTTACAGACCGATCTCGCTTTTAAACGTAGACTACAAGATTTTAACAAAGACTTTGACGAATAAATTGAAACCAGTAATTTCATCTCTCATTCATGAAGACCAGCAATGTAGTGTACATCACCGCAATATCCAGCAACACACACACTTCATAAGGGACATCATCAGCTACACACATCTGAAAAACTGTCAGTCCTCAATTATCTCTTTAGATCAAGAAAAAGCATTCGACAGAATATCTCACTCATACCTCCCCAAAACTCTCTCACACTGCAACGTGGGAAATTATTTTCGGACATGGATCCAAATTTTATATTTAAAACCGGAAAGTCGGATTCTATTAAACCATACCCTAACCAATTATTTCAGGTTGACTAGGTCAGTGAGACAGGGATGTCCCTTGTCCCCATTACTGTTGGTTTTTACGAATTGCTGTGGGAGCCAGTCGTTCAGAAAGCAATGGTAAACTACTGAACGTAAACTTGCCAAGAGATCACGACAGCCAAACAATGCTGGTGTTGACTACAACCTCCTGTAAAGGATATGCAATTAACGATTTTTGGTAAACGCAGTCCTAAACAGTGTGGGGCCCTAGCACTTCACATATCCACAGCAGATTCCAGCCGCGGCAGGGCCCCGTGTACCCGTGGATACGTTTTCTTCCTAACAATTTGTCCGAGCAGGCCCCCGTGTACCCGTGGTTACGTTTTCTTCCTAACAATTTGTCTGAGCAGGGCCATCACATTTGGGAGGCTTGACCGCCTGGAAGCGGCTGGTCGAGTGGCTAGAATGCCGGATTCTCCTTCGGGAGACCCGGGTTCGAATCCTCGGTAAGGTGTGGAGTATTTTTCTGTCGGGGGCAAAAAGAAAACCCTAACCTGCACAGTTCGCGGCGACTGCACTAGCCAGGCTGGCCTTAATTCCTCAGGCTCAAGACCCCCCTGTCCTACACCGCAAGGTACTATATTGGCAGTAAATGACAGTTTTATGACAATGACAGACTGCCCGGAAGCAGTGGTGGACAGTCTTTCCCTCTCTTAGCGGAAGACGAACGCAGGCGTCAAACTGGGTATATGGTGCTGGACCCGTTGTTTTTAGAGACCCATCGGTGTTCTTTGAGCGATGAGGTTAGTATCGCACCGAACGCCTTTGCTTCCCGATACATTTTATGGTATTCATATTAGGCTTCTGGGTCTTGGATCCCATATTAACTTTAAAGATTCTAATCCCCCACCCCACTCCCCTATCCCACTCCCCCACCCCAGTGTGGATCGAACCCTTGACCCACGGGGCGGCTGTCTCATCATCATCATCATCATCATCATCATCATCATCATCATCATCATCATCATCATCATCATCATCATCATCATCATCATCATCATCATCATCATCATCATCATCATCATCATCATCATCATCATCATCATCATCATCATCATCATCATCATCATCGTCGTCGTCGCATCCTCATCATCATCATCATCATCATCATCATCATCATCATCATCATCATCATCATCATCATCATCATCATCATCATCATCATCACCATCATCATTATCATCATCATCATCATCGTCGTCGTCGCATCCTCATTATCATCATCATCATCATCATCATCATCATCATTATCATCATCATCATCATCAGCATCATCAGCATCGTCGTCGTCGTCGTCATCATCATCGTCATCATCATCACCACCACCACCTACACCACCACCACTACCACTACCACCACCACCACCATCATCATCATCATCATCATCATCATGTGCCATGTCAAGTTTCGCTGTCTCGCACGATCACATGCGTCGTGGATCGGCTCTGTGTATCTAGCCAGTACAGTACAGCGAATGTATGGATTTATTGTATATTTACAAGTGTTATGTTCTGTGTTTTTACCATTGATTTTAAAGCATTTATATTTCCCGAGACGAATGTCGCGAATTCCATGGTCTGAAAGTGTAACTAAAAAGGATTGCCTGGAAGAGGGCTAATGAAAGTACTCGTAGAACAATAAACACAAAGATGCTAATGATAGTATATCATTATATACAGCGAGGCTAATGAAAGTAGAACATTATATTCATTGGCACCTTTCCGTCTTGACAGACGATAGATAGTTTGGTACATTGTGCTTTAAAAAGGCTTAATAACTACGATCCATGGCGGTGGCGAGTGTGGCTGGTAAGGCCAATTCTTGCTGCAAATGTTTGCCCACAGTAGGTGCATGTGAAAACATGGTCATTTCCACCATTTTGCAACATCTTACGTCTCTCACGCTCTGTGTGTGCTAGAACATTTTATACAGCGAGGCTAATGACAGTAGAACATTATATACAGCTAGGTTAATGACAGTATAATATTATCTACAACGAGGCTAATGACAGTATAACATTATATACAGCGAGGCAAATGAAAGTAGAACATTATATACAGCGAGGCTAATGACAGTATAACATTATATACAGGGAGGCTAATGAAAGTAGAACATTATATACAACGAGGTTAATGAAAGTAGAACATTATATACAAAGAGACTAATGAAAGTAGAACATTAAATAAAAGAAGTTAATGAAAGTAGAACAATAAATACGACGAGGATTATGACAGAATAACATCATATACAAAGAGGCTAATGACAGTATAATATTACATACAACGAGGCTTATGACAGTATAACATTACATACAACGAGGCTTATGACAGGATAACATTACATACAACGAGGCTTATGACAGTATAACATTACATACAACGAGGCTTATGACAGTATAACATCATAAACAAAGATGCTAATGACAGTATAACTTTACATACAACGAGGCTTATGACAGTATAACATCATATACAAAGAGGCTAATGACAGTATAACATTATATATAAAGAGGTTAATGACAGTAGAACATTATATACAAAGAGGCTAATGACAGTATAACATTATATATAAAGAGGTTAATGACAGTAGAACATTATATACAACGAGGCTTATGACAGTATAACATCATATACAAAGAGGTTAATGACAGTAGAACATTATATACAACGAGGCTTATGACAGTATAACATCATATACAAACAGGCTAATGACAGTATAATATTATATACAACGAAGCTTATGACAGTATAACATCATATACAATGAGCCTAATGACAGTAAAACATTATATACAACGAGGCTTATTACAGTATAACATCATACACAAAGAGGCTAATGACAGTAGAACATTATATACAACGAGGCCTATGACAGTAGAACATCATATACAAAGAGGTTAATGACAGTAGAACATTATATACAACGAGGCTTATGACAGTATAACATCACATACAAAGAGGCTAATGACAGTAGAACATTATATACAACGAGGCTTATGACAGTATAACATCATATACAAAGAGGTTAATGACAGTAGAACATTATATACAACGAGGCTTATGACAGTATAACATCATATACAAAGAGGTTAATGACAGCAGAACATTATATCCATCCATCCATCATGTGCCATGCCGGTAAGCGTGGGCGGTCATGTTCTGCCATCTCACTCGATCAACAGAGTCGTGGATCAGTTCCGTGTTTCTGTCTCGACCATGCCACAAGGCCAAGCCATCCAGATACTTGTTTCTAGGTCTTCCCCTTGGTCTGTTCCCCTCGATCTTACCAGTTGTCACCAAGTTCTCCAAATCATTTCTTCTCATAACATGCCCAAAAAATTGTGACTGTCTACGTCTAATGTCTCTGATCAGTTTACGATCTTCATTTGTTTCTTGAAGGACTTGTTCATTGGTCTTTCTGGCTGTCCATGGTATTCTTTGCATTTTCCTCAGAAACCACATTTCTACATTATATACAACGAGGCTTATGACAGTATACCATCATATACAAAGAGGCTAATGACAGTAGAACATTATATACAACGAGGCTTATGACAGTATAACATTATATGTAAAGAGGCTAATGACAGTAGAACATTATATACAACGAGGCTTATGACAGTATTACATTATATATAAAGAGGTTAATGACAGTAGAACAATATATACAACGAGGCTTATGACAGTATAACATCATATACAAACAGGCTAATGACAGTAGAACATTAAATACAACGAGGCTTATGACAGTATAACATCATATACAAAGAGGCTAATGACAGTAGAACATTACAACGAGGCTTATGACAGTATAACATTATATGTAAAGAGGCTAATGACAGTAGAACAATATATACAACGAGGCTTATGACAGTATAACATTATATACAAAGAGGCTAATGACAGTAGAACATTATATACAACGAGGCTTATGACAGTATAACATTATATACAAAGAGGCTAATGACAGTAGAACATTATATACAACGAGGCTTATAACAGTATAACATTATATATAAAGAGGTTAATGACAGTAGAACATTATATACAACGAGGCTTATGACAGTATAACATTATATACAACGAGGCTAATGACAGTAGAACATTATATACAACGAGGCTAATGACAGTAGAACATTATATACAACGAGGCTTATGACAGTATAACATTATATACAAAGAGGTTAATGACAGTAGAACATTATATACAACGAGGTTTATGACAGTATAACATTATATACAACGAGGTTAATGAAAGTAGAACATTATATACAACGAGGCTAATGACAGTAGAACATTATATACAAAGAGGTTAATGACAGTAGAACATTATATACAACAAGGTTAATGAAAGTAGAACATTACATACAACGAGGCTTATAACAGTATAACATCATATACAAAGAGGTTAATGACAGTAGAACATTATATACAACGAGGTTAATGAAAGTAGAACATTATATACAACGAGGCTAATGACAGTAGAACATTATATACAAAGAGGCTAATGACAGTATAACATTATATACAACGAGGCTAATGACAGTATAACATTATATACAACGAGGCTAATGAAAGTAGAACATTATATACAACGAGGCTAATGACAGTAGAACATTATATACAAAGAGGCTAATGAAAGTAGAACATTATATACAAAGAGGCTAATGAAAGTAGAACATTATATACAACGAGGCTAATGAAAGTAGAACATTATATACAAAGAGGCTAATGAAAGTAGAACATTATATACAAAGAGGCTAATGACAGTAGAACATTATATACACAGAGGCTAATGACAGTAGAACATTATATACAAAGAGGCTAATGAAAGTAGAACATTATATACAAAGAGGCTAATGAAAGTAGAACATTATATACAAAGAGGCTAATGACAGTAGAACATTATATACAAAGAGGCTAATGACAGTAGAACATTATATACAAAGAGGCTAATGAAAGTAGAACATTATATACAAAGAGGCTAATGAAAGTAGAACATTATATACAAAGAGGCTAATGAAAGTAGAACATTATATACAAAGAGGCTAATGAAAGTAGAACATTATATACAAAGAGGCTAATGAAAGTAGAACATTATATACAAAGAGGCTAATGAAAGTAGAACATTATATACACAGAGGCTAATGAAAGTAGAACATTATATACAAGAGGCTAATGAAAGTAGAACATTATATACACAGAGGCTAATGAAAGTAGAACATTATATACACAGAGGCTAATGAAAGTAGAACATTATATACACAGAGGCTAATGAAAGTAGAACATTGCATACAACTGCAGTGTATAAGGAAGTGACAAACACCGTTCTGTGGTCAAATAATGAGAGGAGAGGTATTGGAAAACATGACGACTGGGCAGATCAGCGGGACAAGAGGCACAGGTAGACCGAGAGACATGATGCCGGATGGATTGAGAGTTGAGACGGTGGCACGGAGGAATATCGTCAGGAGAGTGGATCCAGAACACCAAGGACTGAGATCTGTGGAGAGACGTAAGCTCCAGCGGCCCGTAGGCAGGGCACATGATGATGATGATGATGATGATACAGCATGTACTGTTCACGCATTTTCAGTCTCATTATTCGACATTCTACTCTTATTACCATCTTTCCTTACTGTATAGATGTTCACTGGGGTGTTTTGAGCCACCGATGAAGTTTCTAATGCACCGAAACGTGCGTCTTTCATAGTGTGTCTGTACTTGATTATACTGCAGGATGAATAATATAACTCTTGTTGCACATCCAATGTGTAATCTCAAATTCGCATGTCTGGAACCCCGCCGGGGGCTACAGAGTTAGTGCGCTGTCGTGAGATTCTCCTTGTGTGATCTATGCGAGGAGTCGGGGGCACTTATGGAATTATCTGAGTGTGCAATGAAAGTGAATTTTTTGTTTTTTAAACAAATGAAACCAAACTGTATACATGGATTAGTCCCGCACACGATTATAGCGTTATTGCTATAATTTTCGATACCTTTTACTTCTGTAAGTGCTATTCAATACCGGTGTTCATATATATGAACATTAACAACTACAACTGCAAATTTACTTTGCCTTATTTTCCCAGAATCTAACAACTTGCCTTGCGGCACTTTAATCATGTTATTTCTGTTAAATATTTGTCTTCACGTTGTATCGCCTCCAGTGGTAGTTAGGTTATAATTCAGGCAATTATATTTTTAGTTTCCAATCTGCGTTCATTTTCTGCAATTTTATTTTCATTTAATTAAGGTTTATTTTTTTCTTCTTGTACTTTAAGTTAATCCCGCTGCTTTTGTTGTTATTTTGTGTTTTGTTTATTTTCTATTTATTATTTAAGCTGCATCTTCTGTAAGTCTTTGTCTACCAGTTTTAAAACATAACTTAACTAAACAACTTACAGCATGGACAATCGCTATACACCCTCTTCTACTTATGTTGGGAGAGATTGTACGCGTATGGGTTTGTTCCGAGTCATAATTGCAATAAAAATATATAACAATAATGATGGAAGTATCAACACTCGACGTAGACTATCTATCACAGTATTTCACATATAGCCAAGATATAAACTCGTTGTAGACTAACTACGAGGGTAAGTTAATAAGTAAGCCACAAATGGCTGTAGAAAAATAACTAAATATGATAACAACTTGAAACCAGTTTATTTTTATACATACATTGTCCCTTTATTTCTCAATATAATTTCCACCAGCATTGATGCGCTTATCCCATCGTTTTATCAGTCCTCCCAAACCTGGCTTCATAGAGCCGCATGCTCTGTTTTCATTTACCTGCCATCCCACAGAATTGTGTGACTTACCTATTGACTCGCCCTCGTAACTTTTTCTACTCAGCTATGCACCGCTTTACGGGACAGCATAAACACTGAAAACTCACATTGGCGGGAGACATTACGCGAATGACACCGAAGTTGAATGGGAAGTGAAAAGATGGTTTCGACAACAGAGCACGCAGTTCTATGCAGCCGGTTTGGGAGGACTGATAAAACGATGGGATAAGTGCATCAATGTTGGTGAAAATTATGTTGAGAAATAAAGGGACAATGTATGTATAAAAATAAACTTGTTTCAAGTTGTTATCATATTTAGTTATCTTTCCACAGTCATTTGTGGCTCTCTTATTGACTTCCATTCGTATCATAGTATTTCACATATAACCAGGATGGAGTATCAACACTTGATGTATACTAACTATCATAGTATTTCACATATAACCAGGATGGAGTATCAACACTCGATGTATACTAACTATCATAGTATTTCACATATAACCAGGATGGAGTATCAACACTCGATGAATACTATCATAGTATTTCACATATAACCAGAATGGAGTATCAACACTCGATGTAGACTAACTATCATAGTATTTCACATATAACCGGGATGGAGTATCAACACTCATTGTAGACTAACTATCATAGTATTTCACATATAACCAGGATAGAGTAGCAGAAATTGATGTATACTAACTATCATAGTATTTCACATATAATCAGGATAGAGTAGCAGCAATTGATGTATACTAACTATCATAGTATTTCACATATAATCAGGATAGAGTAGCAGCAATTGATGTATACTAACTATCATAGTATTTCACATATAACCAGGATGAAGTATCAACACTCGATGTATATTAACTATCGAAGTATTTCATATATATCCAGGATGGAGTATCAACACTCGATGTATATACTAACTATCATAGTATTACACATATAACCAGGATGGAGTATCAACACTCGATGTAGACTAACTATCATAGTATTTCACATATAACCAGGATGGAGTATCAACACTCGATGTATACTAACTATCATAGTATTTCACATATAACCCAGGATGGAGTATCAACACTCGATGTATACTAACTATCATAGTATTTCACATATAACCAGGATGGAGTATCAACACTCGATGTATACTAACTATCATAGTATTTCACATATAAACAGGATGAAGTATCAACACTCGATGTTAAAAGTTAGTTACATATACTTTACAGGACGTCGCAGTCAACACCAGCATTTTTTCCTGTTGTTGATGTTTTGACAAGTTTACGTTCAGTAGTTTGCCATTGCTTTCTGAACGACGTGCATCCACACTATTTCGATATATATACCAGCGTAACGCGGTCTGCTGCCATATCGCGCGCAGCTGTTTTTCGAACGCAGCTATACGGGGTCACGAACCGCGTCCGTAAACTATTCGCCACGGAGTGCGGCTCCTGTTATGTTACCCAGTTATATATGACAATTTTACATTTCTGTAGTGATAAATAAAATTATTTCCGCCTTTTATTTTCTACATTCCTTCTTAAACCTTTCAGCGTCAATTATGGAAGGATTTGAATGACGAAGACACAAACAATTGATTGCACGATTTATTGCCTGCCATATTTCGCTGCATATCGTTAGGTACATACTGCAGAAATCACGCAACACAAAATAAAGTAATAAAATAAATCCTTCATATTCGCGTAGTAATTTCAATTGTCTACCACGGTAATTTTAAACTGACTTTCACGTCTTTCTCTTTGCACAAAGCTGGCCTATGCAGATTAATCGTGATGGCTTCTGAGACCTTCATTTGAGTTTCGTACACGAAGTTTTAATTTACTCTATTATTCCGTAATTGCGCCGGCTCCCTGCCCGAGGGGTTAGCTGCTTTCTCCGTTAATCCCGAATACTCTCGTGGTTGACGTGAGTGCACGAGAATTAGAAGTAGTTTGAGTCGCGCCAGTGACTTATGAGAGTATGGAGCCGGTCGCTCAGAAAGTCGTGGCGTGCTGATGAGCGTAATCTAGCCTACGAATCAACATACAGCTGAAAGATGCTGGTGTTGACCGCAATATCCTGAAACAGGATGGAAACTCGGAGAAAACCAAAAAGAATTCCGTAAATGCATTGATAGCGTGGATTGTTTTTCTTGCTCTCTGTTTGCTGTTAAAATTGTCAGTACTGTTTTGACCGGTAGAAGGATGTCGATTGCGGCTGGAGGAGGAGTGTTGGCGTGATACATGGGGCCTGTGCTTTTGTATGGATGTTGGCCGTGGACAGTGAGCAGAGGAGCTGGGGGATATCTGGTGGCTGTGGAGGTGTGGTTTCTGGGGAGAGTGCAAGGGGTGCCGTGGACGGACGGAGAGACCGAAGACAACGTCCTAGAGGAAACGGGTGTAGGCCGTAGGCTGATTGGGGAGATTGGACGTAGACGGTCACAATTCTTTGGACACGTTGAGAGAAGAAGTGGATTGGAGAACTTGAAATGGCTGGCGAGATTGGGGTCAGGGGGCGGCAGAGAAGTGGGTACCAGGGTGGCTTGGCCACGTAGTATGGTGGAGACAAGGACATAGCTGATCCACGACTCTGGTGATCGTGTGAGATGGCGAAACATGACCACCCACGCTTATCGGCATGGCACGAAATTATGATGATGACTGTTTTGAGTATTCTTGATGGTAACATTCTGTAGAAGAAAGTAACTCTTGTTATTTCACGAACTGATATAATTACAGGCAGGGTTAAAGTAACCGAGTGTGTTCAAGGGAAATAATAATGCGTCGATGTTTTTTTGTTTTTTTTTTGCGCTCGCTTTAAACTCAAGCGAAGTCCATACACACTATTTATAGTAGTCATTGACTGAATTTTGCGTGTGGATTAGCTTTCCATATTAACAGTGTCCCTCGCCAACAGGCGAACCCACTCCTACTTCAGAGGTACTTGTAATTTACGTCCCAAAGTCAAGGACGACAGGTCAACATTTTAGTCCAGCTGTCCGGTGCAGGGGCACCTAACCTCGGCACCAGCACACCGGATGTTTAAGAACACGCGTTCTTACCCATTTTGCCATGCTACCCTGCATATACTATATAATCAGGTCACACAAGGTACAGCTTAGCATATATTTACATATGTAGCATATATTTACCTATTTTAATTTAGATAGTGTTTATCTATGGTCTCCCTGGCCAAGGTGTTAACGACATTGTTCGTAATCCCGTATATCCACGTGGGGAATACAGCAGTTGCGAGAATCGGCAGCGGTTCGCGCCGCGCTGGTAACTTACGGGGTATGTGAGCAGGTCGTTTAGAAAGCAATGGCAAACTACTGAACATAAAACTTGCCTAGTACATCAACAGCAGCTGAAAAATGCTTGTGTTTACTGCAACGTCCTGTAAGGGATATGCAACAATTAAAATATATATTTATATCAATGGTATTGAACAAATGATGTGCCGTGGCTTGCTCACACACTGAAATTCAGTCGCGAACTTGTTCAATATATTTACAGAAAGCATATGCATAATACAAATGTTATAGACAAGTTCTAAGAATATATTGGGTAAAGAAAAGAACAAATGCATCCATACTTCAAGGGCGAAATACTGAACAAGGTTGACTATTAAAGACAATAAAACAAAGAGAATTGAAATATTTTGGTCACTTGAAACGTCATGAAAGTTTGGAGAGAGCAATAATGGAGGGGTATATGCCTGGGAAGAGAGGAAGAGGAAGGCCAAAGAGAAGATGGGTAGAGTGTGACAAAACGGCTTTCATCTGTCTCGGGTCGATAGGTTACCGCACTATTTGGCGTGTCATTAGGGACTTTCCCAGCTATAAATAGACTGAGGAAAGCCGCTAGATATTTTCCATCTAGAATCATCTCGAATAACCGGTGTTTGAATGAACCGGGGTTGCCGGGTGCTGCATTGAATTCCCGTGCAGAGAGAGATCTAGAAATTCTAGGGAGAAATGAATGTTTCCCGTTAAAGTGTTTTTCCCCAAGAAGCACTCACTTCTCGTGCGCAGGAATTGGCACGAGGGGAGAAATGCGGCTAAAGTGTTCATTCACTTCGTACATTCTGAAGAGAGAAGACGCTGGCCGGTTTGAGCCATTTTGTTTGCGTCTCATACCCACCATATATCGGCTGACTGTAGGCTTAAGGAGGCTGATGTGCCCTTAAACAGTGCTGAAGCTGGCTGGAGTCTGGTTCATGAATCCAGGTACGGATTTGTTTAAATCAATTAACTTTGTCATTGTTCTATATAACGCAACTGTGCTAACCTCATTAGTATGCGGATGCCGCTGCATTATTCATGAGCTAACGGATCGATAACGCCTGTTGTAGGCTACGCCGTGTGTTTGTTTACAACTGTGTGTTCGCGAAGCACCTGTTGGTAATGCAGTCGTGTTATGTTTGCGATTGAAACGTAACTTGCATGTATCAAGTATTGCAAATTGTTGCATCTATTAGGTTGTTGTGTTAGAATAGGATTTAGTTAATAGGGCCTGATTGAGATCTAGATTTATGACAGTCAGTGAAGAGTACAACAAGAACTGTTAGACAACAAGGTAAGTGGGTAGGTGGAGATTCAGACAGAAGTGTGCTTAGTGACAACGTAAGGAGAGAACTTAGTTCTGTGCCACTAGGAATGATGAAACTATTGTGGTGTAAATTAATAGTGAATTCATTGTGGGGGGAACACGGGATTTCTGTATGAAGGTAAGTCTTCATTGATGATATATATATATATATATATATATATATATATATATATATATATATATATATATAATATATATATAGATATATATATATATATATATATATATATATATATATATATATATATGATGTGACATTATGTATGCATATATTAGGTCATGGTATGTGCTACTTCTGGGAGGAATACCGAACGCCAAATAGGTCGACGCGTGATAACAATGCGGGTAATCGCGACAGACATGTGTTCTGAATTCTTGTCTTTGCTTTCCTGATTCGTTAGTGCTGGCACTAGTGCGAATGAATACTGATGTGTTAGCAGTATGGAAGGATGCAAAGAGGTCGTATGAGACACCGGGGACATATGAGATATGGGGAATTGCAAGCAAGTTACGAAAGTATGTTGTGGCAGACCAGGCCACAAATGAAGTTCGGTTCAACCAAGGCTCATCCACTTGGGAAGGGCTGAGCTGGAACATTACCCTTGGAACATGTGGGGAACATGTTTTCTCAAGAATGGCTTCTTGATTCTAAGTAAGAGTCTGATAAGAAGAGGTTGCTACGGTGTGGGCAGGTAGTCCCACAAGCAATCAGGAAGGTGTATATACGGATATGATCATGTATTATCCCTATATCCCGAGGGATGATATATTGATCAAGCTTGTTTCTTATTGAACATTATTAATATAAGGAGCGAGTCCAGGGACTCTTTACCTTAGTGTTTAGTTCAATTAATTTTAGAACTAAGATAACAGCTTACTTTCAATAGTGACGTTAGCGACAACTGGTAGATGATTAGGGATAGGTGAGACCTATGATCAGACTCGTCATTCTGATTCTTACTTTGTTTGACGGGCTGTTCTCTTGAGGCCAGCTGACATCCACGACCCCATGCTTTGCTACTCTCCATATAGAGATAATGCTTTCGTTATTTGTATAACTAAGTAGCATGACTGAGAGTTGAGTAGCTATTGATAGGATGCATGTGGACCAATGTTTGGGCCAGAGTACTCTCACCTGTCGCCCTCCCTTTTCAGGAGTTGCCTGTTGAGGAACCAGTCAACTAGATTTGTCGTTGGCCGGAAACCACTTCGTATGCTACAGCGAAGGGTTTAACCATATACTTACCTCGCCTGACTTAACCACACCATATGCCAGGGTGACCCATTATGTATGAAGGTGCATCCAGAGATTCAAGTGCCCTGACGGTGCACGTGTGAGACACGATGGTTTGTTGTCGAGTTTATACTTGTGAAGATATAATATTTCAGAAGGAGCTTTCAGTAATTTGAGCAATCATGCTCTATGACAAGAGACACCTAACCGTATACAAATGCGGTTGTTCTGCCTAAACGCGGAAAAATGTTTATTCCTACACTTAGGAGGTTCCTACGACAGTTTTAGTGGAAGGTCATGATGAGACCTACACCAACTTCCGTATAAAAGACCCAAAGAAAGTGATGAGGTGTCAAGGGACTAGGGAATCTAGTTCAACCTGAATATTGTCTCCAAAAGAAATATGTATCAGATTCTACTATTATATTGAAACCGTGTGCAGACTTTGAACTATGTTACATTATCTGATGCGCCGAGCAGTGAGCTGTGTTATCAGTAAGGGACCATTGAATTGGTCAAAGAACTGAATCGAAACCCAGTGTTACTGTGCTATCAGTTAGGGACCATTGAATTGGTCAAGAACATAGACCAAACTCAGTGCTAATGTGTTTGAAGGGTGAGACCGTTAAATTGGTCAGTGACAGATTCATCACGTATGAGTAATGTGCTACCAATCGACCATTAGATTGGTCATAGGCTATTGACATTCATTAAGTTTAGATTAGTTGGAGGTAAATCCAGGAGGATTGTAGTCCAGCTAGTGATTACAGATACCTGTGCAGTACTTTATTCGCAGTGACTTAGTACTGTATGAGGAAGATGCAATTGGTCCAGTGGAGTGAGGTCCAGCAATAACTCTATTGTTGTAGATCCACGCTTGGGAGACGGAGTGGTCACCAAGGTCCAAGTCATCTCACTGGAAGGAGGCCGGGTGAGTGGCGGACCGACTGGACGGGACATCTGCATCCACTCTACTTCTCAACTTAATGATGACCACTAGATCTCTGATTCTGTCTCTACCCTATCTACTATTTATGTAAATAGATTGTTCTCTCAGGATATTCATTTCAGTTCTATATTCTCAGGGGTAGAATACAGTTGATATATGTTGACTGGCTCTTTGTATACTTATTGAGTGTGGTCTCGGACGATGCCTAAGTGTTCATTGTTCCACAGGAGTAGGTAGTTAGTGGGGGTCTAGAATATGGAGGGGCTTGTGTTCATTGTTCCACAGGAGTAGGTAGTTAGTGGGGGTCTAGAATCTGCGAGGGGCTTGTGTTCATTGTTCCACAGGAGTAGGTAGTTAGTGGGGGTCTAGAATCTGGAGGGGCTTGTGTTCATTGTTCCACAGGAGTAGGTAGTTAGTGGGGTCTAGAATCTGGAGGGGCTTGTGTTCATTGTTCCACAGGAGTAGGTAGTTAGTGGGGGTCTAGAATCTGCAGGGGCTTGTGTTCATTGTTCCACAGGAGTAGGTAGTTAGTGGGGGTCTAGAATCTGGAGGGGCTTGTGTTCATTGTTCCACAGGAGTAGGTAGTTAGTGGGGGTCTAGAATCTGCAGGGGCTTGTGTTCATTGTTCCACAGGAGTCGGTAGTTAGTGGGGGTCTAGAATCTGCAGGGGCTTGTGTTCATTGTTCCACAGGAGTAGGTAGTTAGTGGGGGTCTAGAATCTGCAGGGGCTTGTGTTCATTGTTCCACAGGAGTAGGTAGTTAGTGGGGGTCTAGAATCTGGAGGGGCTTGTGGACTTATATAACTAATTTGAGATCAATCACAGGGACAAATTGTGTATCTGCCTGTCCAACCCCTGGGGCTAGAATACACGGGAGTGTTAGAGACACCTCGGGAGTGGTTCACTCTCACTACCCAAGGCGAACTCGTTACATAGAGGATGTGGCTGATGATCTCCAGATGGGTGTATCGGAAGCTGGACATCTTGCTTATGATCGAGAGTTTTTCCCGAAGGTTGTTATGGGAGCGAGGTTCTCCAAAGGACATGCTAATGAATGAATGAATGAATGTGTTGTGTTAGTATGGAAGTGAAGGGGAACGATCATGTCAATATCCCCAAAAATTGTTGATTGGCTTTCATGAAGCTAGATTTATGCTGGAGTAACATGTTTTAAAACAGTAATGTGCGGTGATTGATAAATAATGTACTGAAGACGAGGCGGTGATTGATGTGTAATGTTTAGTCGACGGGTGAACATCACGGCACACAGGTGTAACCCATAAGTTCTCTGTTCTACTCCTAACTCAAACTTTAGTCCGAGAATCTCAGCTCAGTGCACGAACTCCGTAGCACCGGCGAGAATCCTTAAATACTTTGGGTACCTGGATGGACAACAATACACACGGGCGTCCGATCTCACTACCCATAGATCAGGGGAATTTGTTTTACTAGCAGTCTATGTGGGGGAAAAAGACCCGGTCTCAACCGGGTTTTGAACCCGAGACCTCCAGCACTCGAGGCGGACACCATAACTCGAGACCACGAGGCGGTGAATATTGGAGTGAATTATGGGTAAGATGATCACAAGACACAGGGGTGCGCTGACTTAATGGGGTGAGTTTGGCCCCTGGGGGGAACCAAGAGCCCTTATTTACTAAACATAGACCAATTTGTCAATGTGTTACTGCCTCAGCTGGTGCCCACGGACGGACAAGGTCAGCGTTAATTCACTGTCGTGATGCAGAAGGAGATGTTGTACTTTGATCTGGGACAGATTACCAAACGATTATTGGCCTTTTATAAAGGCCGGAAAAAAATTATTCCATTTATGTTTGCATGGTAATTAGTCATGCATTGAAAGATAACTAAAAATTTATGAGATATTATGATACAATATAAAACAATGGGTTATACATTTTCACTGTTATATAATTTATCCATAATATTTACACTAATTTTTAATTAAATCATCAAAGATTTTATAAAACTACAATGAAATTTATACTTTCTATATAAAACTATATAAATTATATAATAATTCGATAAAACTTTTACAATCACTTTATATCAAATTATAAATATATTAAATTCCGAGTTATTTCCCTTGAAATAAGTTATGTTGTTATGTCTCTTACAATTATTTTACTAAGATGTTCCTTTATATGTGTAGTTTTATTTCGGGCTGCTCCGTGGTATTTCGTCTGGCCAGGGGTCAGCCATGTAATCAGCCTTTACCCTCTTTGGACAACGATCACCTTCAAATTAATATCCCGTGTGGGTGAAACCGTGGTCAGTCGCCATTTGTGGCTGTTTCAGTCACAGGATTATTAATGTGAGCCAGGGATGGATCCTAATATAACTTCTCTTTGAGGTTGAACGGGGTAGGGGTAGTCGCATAATAGAAATCGAAATCGAAAGCCACCAGCAGAGGCGGTCATACGAATGACACAGATGGGCGTTGGGACGTCCCCTGGGAAACCGCGAGCATCTTATTAAAACAA
This sequence comes from Cepaea nemoralis, assembly GCA_014155875.1. Classification (NCBI taxonomy): domain Eukaryota; kingdom Metazoa; phylum Mollusca; class Gastropoda; order Stylommatophora; family Helicidae; genus Cepaea; species Cepaea nemoralis. The sequence goes on from JACEFZ010005114.1 coordinate 73,848, forward strand.
ACAAATATATTCGTTAAACCAAAGTATCGAGGTTGATTTTAAAATGGACATGGGCTCCGGGTCGACCTAGCGTAAATTAAGTATGAGGAAATACCTGGAGACGTAACGGTATAGGGTGTGATATTGACCGTATCAGCCATCGAGTGCCGATTGGTCTATAAACACACCGGACGAACACTATATACCCCTTTTTGTGCACCGTGCATTCGCACTGCATCAAGACAAGTCGCCTGAACAAGTCAAGTAGCCTGATACTGGGGGAAATGGCACGTGGCAAGAACAGCAAAAGACACGTGATATCCAAGATGTGCAGCGTGGGACGTGGCGAGCCTGCCTGCGAGCTGCGACAAAAAACCTGAACTACAGCTACTTCTGAAGTCACTACGAGGGAGACAGTCAACATCCCACCACAGACAAGAGCCAAATCTACTGATAAGCAGAGGGAGGAGAAAGACACCAGAGTCGGAAACACTGACTCACCGACAAGCAAGTGGGTTGTCAAGCGTATCCAAGTGGAGCTATCAGACGATGAAATCATAAAGCAGCTTCGAGAAGAGAATCTCCACATCCGATTCTTGAAGGCGGAGCGGCTCCTCACCTACTCCAAGATTCCTACAACCTTGGCGGTGGTGACGTCAGAGGGCAGCAAGATTCCGATCACAGTATCAATCAACAAGAGAATGCAGCAGCCAGAGAGATTCATCCCAAGGATCAACCATTGTTCCAGATGTCAGAGGGCCGGCCGGCCACAGCAGAACAACATGCCACAGTAAGACGGAAATCTGCCGGTACTGCAGCCTTCAAGGAGTGTCCGCTGGCCAAGCTGTCACGGACTTCCGAGCACCCAACAACAAACGAAAGTGCGTCAACTGCCTGGGCAAGCATGGAGCAAGATATTTGGGCTGTCCATACCTGCAACGACACAGAGACGAGTTAAAGTTTGCCATCAACACAAAGACACCATACAACGAAGCAAGGCGGGGGTGTGAGACAGCCACAAGCATCTCACAAGCGGAGAAATCTCAACTGCAAGACCAGATAGATGAGCTAAAGAAGCAAATCAAGCTGCTTCAAACACCGGCACCGACCAACGACAATGAAAAGCTGCTTGCTGAAATAAAGGAGATCCAGCAAAACATCAAGAAAGAAGTGGAACATATGGCCGAGATGAAGAAAGAAAACGAAGAAATGCTACGCACACCATTAAAGCGGAGAGAGAGCTGCTGAAAGCTGAAATGGAGGAAATCAGAAACAAACCAACAGAAGCTATGCAAGAGAACGCAGACAAGCCACAAGATGAATGCCTGCAAAAGACAGAGCCAGAACCGCATGCAAAATAACCATCCCGACTCTCCCTGGAAGAGTGCCTAGAATCGATAAAATTGGAAGAACGCAGGCAGAAGGCGCTGGGATGAAAGAGAAAAGAAGAAGCCCAAGAAACTCAGGAGAACGGTAGTATACCCAGATAGAATTACTGACTTCAAGGGTGGACCCGGCTACACGTACTATATAGAAGACGGAGAGATGATCCCATGGCTGACCGGGGAGGAAGAAATCGAAAGGCAATAGCAACTCAAACTTGACAGTGAAAACAGGCACAAGGAAGAAAATGAAAACATCGAAAAGCTGCTCAGAAAATACACAAAAAAGGAGGCAAAAAGACCACATTAAAAGTCCTTATAAGGCCTGCAACCAGAAGAGCCTGAAACTACCACTAACAACAGAAACCACCAAGAGACGGGCACAAAGAACAGCGGCCACATAACCCCCAGCTGACGTCATAGACACAAATCAACATAACAAGTCCGAGATAGGACTCACTCGTAAGCGCGCACGAGACAAGAATTAGGGTGAATAAACCCACAAAAACCACAGACCCCAACAATAACCACAGCTGAAGAGACAGGCTGAACGAGACCGAATTTAGAATTTTTGTTTTGAAAACTGGAATTGGAATTGGAACTATATACCCAAAGCTCTATGTTTAGAGGCAAAGATAAAAGTGCCTGGGGATTCATAGCGAAAGAAAATGGCCGATGTTTAGTAAAGGAGAACTTGGTATATGACACAACCTCAAGTCTGAGAATGGAGGTGGAGGTGGTTACAGCAGCCTTCCGCTGGATGGAGAACAAAGAGTATACATATGTTGTGATTGTAAATGATTCACAATGCATGCTAGCAAAGGTGAAGACTGGCATGCTTGGTGCAGAATGGTCTTGCATGGATTCAGAGATCGCGGGTTGTGAGCATTCGCTGGATGTTTTCTCCAGGACACTCTGGTGTTGTTGGATTTGAACAGGCAGACAGATTGGTTAGTGCTGCATCGTTAAGGTGTGATTTGATGCAAGTTAAGACAGATGTGATGAAGACACTCTTAGATAGACTATCATGGTCTAGAGTGAATGTTGCACCAAGGAAAGGTCAGATGATCTAGTCGACAGTCGTAATTAAAAGGTAAAGCAAGACTGACATTTAATTAGATTGCAACAGGCACCACTAGTATTGGAACACTCAACATACACCTCAACGCCAATCGCAGATTCTCAGTCAGAGGATATCAGGCCACACGTTTCCACAGCGAAGGACGAAAAGAAGAAGTTTTAATACTTACACGAAGCACAATATCTTGCAGTGAAGTATCTGTGACTTCTGACAACCACACGGAAATTATAGGTGTTGATATAATTGATTTAATTGGTTATTTCGGGATTTGAAATTTAAATATTGAGCACAACCCACTACTGGCAACGCTGATCGTATTCTGGTATGAACCTAAGGCCTATCCACGTCAATATGGAAGACACTCTTAGATGGACTATCATGGTCTAGAGAGAATGTTGCACCAAGGAAAGGTCAGATGATCTAGTGGACAGTCGTAATTAAGAGGTAAAGCAAGACTGACGTTTAATTAGATTGCAACAGGCACCACTAGTATTGGAACACTAAAACATACCAGAATACGATCAGAGTTGCCAGTAGTGGGTTGTGCTCAATATTTAAATTTCAAATCCCGAAATAACCAAATAAATCAATTTGATTATTGCTCATTGGATTTAGGAGGCCTGGTGTTCCTTTCCAGTGAGAAGTCCTGATCGTTTCGGGTCCACATCGATTGACGGACGTCAGTCGCGGCAATCTTGAGCATAGCCTACGATGGGTGACGTTGTGATATTCTGTTATAAGAATTTGGCTGTGTGTCCAAAGTGTGCCGCGTGGTTACACACCCGCTTCACGCGCCGGTGATCCGGGGCTTGTTTCCGGATCCGGTCAGGGATATGCACTACTGACGAGCTCAAACGAGGCGAAACTCGAGTATAGTGCTTCCATATTGACGTGGATAGGCCTTAGGTTCATACGAGAATACGATCAGCGTTGCTAGTAGTGGGTTGTGCTCAATATTTAAATTTCAAATCCCGAAATAACCAAATACATCAGTTTGATTATTGCTCATTGGATTTAGGAGGCCTGGTGTTCCTTGCCAGTGAGAAGTCCTGATCGTTTCGGGTCCACATCGATTGACGGACGTCAGTCGCGGCGATTGGGCAATCTTGAGCATAGCCTACGATGGGCTGACGTTGTGATATTCTGTTATGAGAATTTGGCTGTGTGTCCAACGTGTGCCGCGTGGTTACACACCCGCTTCACACGCCGGTGATCCGGGGCTTGTTTCCGGATCCGGTCAGGGATATGCACTACTGACGAGCTCAAACGAGGGCGAAACTCGAGTATTGTGCTTCCATATTGACGTGGATAGGCCTTAGGTTCATACCAGAAAACGATCAGCGTTGCCAGTAGTGGGTTGTGCTCAATATTTAAATTTCAAATCCCGAAATAACCAAATAAATCAGTTTGATTATTGCTCATTGGATTTAGGAGGCTTGGTGTTCCGTGCCAGTGAGAAGTCCTGATCGTTTCGGGTCCACATCGACTGACGGATAGGCCTTAGGTTCATACCAGAATACTATCAGCGTTGATATAATTATAAAGAACGTCAAAATAAGAATTCACAATCTTTATAGTCTAGCAGATAAGGACCTTATACTTTCAAACATTAAAATAACTGACACAAACGGCATTATTGTCGGAGACTTTAATAAAAATAATATAATAATAATATATAATACATTTTAATAATTTCACAAATGCACTCGGAGCGCCCCGTCAGCGTGCGAAAATTTACTCTGCTCGTGGTTGTTATGCTCAGATATTATCGAATGTGCCTGTTCAGTTCGCAACGAATCGTTATGAAGACACTGACTGCCTTTATTTTTTTAGAAGAAAGATATTGCACGACTTTTATAATTTTATAACGTTGAGACCCGCTTAACTCCCAAAAATAGTAGATATGACCCTCTGTTTGAAAAGCTTGGGAACCACTGGTCTAGTGTGTCCTCAGGCCTATACTTCTTTCTTCTACGTCTACGAGCGCCCAACAATACATGCGTGTTTATTTACCATCTGATGTCTCACACGCTCAGTGTGTGACCTACCTGCAGTCATTTTCTCCATTGTCTTTATTCCATTTCTGATCTTTGCCCTCCAATCAACGCCGTCAGTGTGGATGTTGGCCGTGGACAGTGAGCAGAGGGGCTGGGGGATATCTGGTGGCTGTGGAGGTGTGGTTTCTGGGGAGAGTGCAAGGGGAGCCAGACGGACGGAGAGACCGAAGACAACGTCCTAGAGGAAACGGGTGTAGGCCGTAGGCTGATTGGGGGGATTGGACGTAGATGGTCACAATTCTTTGGACAACGTGACAGAAGAAGTGGATTGGAGAACTTGAAATGGCTGGCGAGATTTGGGTCAGGGGGCGGCAGAGAAGTGGGTACCAGGGTGGCTTGGCCACGTAGTATGGTGAAGACAAGGACATAGTTGATCCACGACTCTGGTGATCGTGTGAGATGGCGAAATATGACCACCCACGCTTATCGGCATGGCACGAAATTATGATGATGACTGTTTTGAGTATTCTTGATGGGAAACATTCTATAGAAGAAAGTAACTCTTGTTATTTCACGAACTAATATAATTACAGGCAGGGTTACAGTAACGGTGTGTGTTCAAGGGATTGATTGACTGATTGATATATTTAGGAACCGACATCACAGCATTCGGGGCATTCGCATAAGCGCTCCGTCCCCATCCTCAGAAGCCAGCGAAGAGTTCCAACGCCAATAGTACTAGTAGCAATCTGATTATATATGCGTCTCGCCTTTCCTCTAAGCGTCGAGCATCGGCCAGATCCCCTCGTCAATCCTCGCTGTCGCATTCTTGCCAGACCATGGTGATCCATTTGCTCCTCCGAGGTGTACACGTGCTCCTACAAGGCCGCAACCACGTCTGCCTTATCATGCATCAATACTCCACCAAGTTTTGCAGAGCCGGCCAATCTGTCTGCCTATTCATTCCCCAGCACACCAGCATGCCCCGGAGAAAATATCCAGACGATGCTTGCCACCCATGACTTCCGAAGCGAAGCAAGCCACTCTGCACGAAGCTTGCCTGTCCTCACCCTACTCAGCATGCTTTCCTGAGTCAGTCACAATCACGATGTGTGTGTGTATGTGTGTGTGTGTGTGTGTGTGTGTGTGTGTGTGTGTATGTGTATCGTATTCTCTATCCAGCGGAAAGCTGCACTGACTGCCTCCACCTCCATTCTTAAGCTAGATGTTGTGGTATCATATGCCAGGCTCTCCTGCACCAAACGTCGACCATTAGCCTTTGCCAAGAACTACCTCTCAACACCGAACCATCTGTGTAGATAATCACATCACCTGAGCGAGCATTATCCTGAATTAGTTGCTGGATTTCCACTTCCGTGGCCCCTGCTGCCACTCCCTGCACTCCCGGCTCAATGTGATTATAACTCTGCACAAGTCTAACTGCTCCGCTGGCACTCTGACATACTCCTCTCCTCGCCTAATGTTCTCCAATCGTTCAAGGGAAATAATAAGGAGTCGACTTATGACTCTTACAGACACACTTGCAGATACTTAGTATTCATTTTTTTTTTTTTTTGCGCTCGCTCGCTTTAAACTCAAGCGTAGTCCATACACACAATTTATAGTAGCGATGGACTGAATTTTGCGTTTCGATTAGCTTCTCCTATTAACAGTGTCCCTCACCAACAGGCGAGCCCACTCCGACTTCAGAGGTGCCTGTAATTTACGTCTCCAAGTCAAGGACGATAGGTCAACATTTTAGTCCAACTGTCCAATGCAGGGGCACCTAACCTCGGCATCGGCACATCGGATGTTTAAGAACACTCGTTGTTACCCATTCGGCCATGCTGACCTGCATGAGTCGAAGTAATATCGTATACTATATAATCAGGTCACACAAGGCACAGCTTAGCACATATAAGATATTTTAATTTAGATAGTGTATATCTATGGTCTCCCTGGCCAAGGATTTAGCAATATTGTTCGTAATCCCGTATATCCACGTGGGGAAAACAGCAGTTGCGAGAATCGGCAGCGTTCGCGCTCTCGCTGGTAACTTACGGGGTATGTGAGCCGGTCGTTCAGAAAGCAATGGCAAACTACTGAACGTAAAACTTGCCTAGTACATCAACAGCAGATTAAAAATATTGGTGTTTACTGCAACGTCCTGTAAGAGATATGCACCATTTAAAACAATATATATATATATGGTATTGAACAAATGATGTGCCGTGGCTTGCTCAAACACTCAAATTCAGTCGCGAACTTGTTCAGTATATGTACGGCAAGCATATGTTGTGTTAGTATGGAAGTGAAGGGGAACAATCACATCAATATCCCCAAAAATAGTTGATTGGCTTTCACGAAGCTAGATTTATGCTGGAGTAACATGTTTTACAACAGTAATGTACTGAAGATGATGCGGTGGTTGATAAATAATGTACTGAAGACGAGGCGGTGATTGATGAGTAATGTTTAGTCGACGGATCAACATCACGGCACAAGGGTGACCCATAAGTGTTCCGTTATACTCCTAACTCAAACCTGAGTCCGGAGAATCTCAGCTCAGTGCACGAACTCCGTAGCACCGGCGAGAATCCTGAAATACTTTGGGTAGATTTTTAACTGGAAATTTATCCGGGTAGCGCTGTTAGGCTACTCTTTTTCGGTTTTCAACTGCCAAGGTATTTTTACGTGCGCAACAATACACACGGGCGTCCGATCTCACTACCCAGTTTGACAGTGTCGTCAACTATTATGACCAACCGTCTTAGAGGACTCTGTCGTGACCGAAGGATCGTGTACAGTGGTAGTCTCCGTTGTTATGCATTTGATGATGTTACTTGTGTTGGTTGCAACAAAATTCAACAAGAATTCATAAAACTCATAAATTGCAGAAATGTAGGCACAAATGAAGGACTTCGTCCTTATACAGGTTTTGGTGGTTCTTTATTCTTTTTCTTCATAGAGCAGTTACAACTTGACATGTCATAAAAAATGGTTGTTCAGAATGTCCCCGTTAGAATGTCCCCGTTACGATATAAAATAATTCTTAACAGATATTTTTTTAAATATTTTTTTGTTGTTGACATTTTCTCTCTTTCTCCTTCGACATCCTTTATCATATTCAACTTGGGACAACATCACTTCGTCCTCATCCTCTTTATTAAAAAGCAATGTTTCTAAACCAAAAA
>JACEFZ010005115.1:0-5000 GCA_014155875.1 Cepaea nemoralis
CTGTCGTTGGCCCTTATTCGAGAAGGCTGGGTATATAATCTTACTACCCGAGAGATGAGGAAAAGTGTGATATAATTTGATAACAATGATTCTTGGAAAAATCCCAAGCCCTATGCAGGTATAGAACCCGGGACTTTGATCCGATTTCATCCCAAAACTCTTCACCCGAAGCCTCTCCACCATGAAGCCTCTCCACCACGAAGCCTCTCCACCCCGAAGCCTCTCCAGCCCGAAGCCTCTACACCCTGAAGCCTCTCCACCCCCAAAACCATCCACCCCAAACTTTTTTATCTAAAAACCTCTCCAAACCCCAACCTCTCCACCCGAGCCTCTCCACTCCGAGCCCTCCACCCAAGCCTCTCCAGCCCGAAGCCTCTCCAGCCCGAAGCCTCTCAACCCCGAAGCCTCTCAACCCCGAAGCCTCTCCACCCCGAAGCCTCTCCACCACGAAGCCTCTCCACCACAAAGCCTCCCCACCCGAAGCCCCTCCACCCTGAAGCCTCTCCACCCCGAAACCCCCAGCCCAAAGCCTCTCCCCCCCGAAGCCCCCCCCGAAAGCCTCTCCACCCGAAGCCTCTCCACCCCGAAGCCTCTACACCCTGAAGCCCCTTTCCCCCCCGAAGCCTCTCCCCCACGAAGCCCTCCCCGACAAAACCTCTCCAACGGAAGCCTTCCACCCTAAGCCCTCCCCCTAAACCTCTCCCCCCTAAAGCCTCTCCACCCTGAAGCTTCTTCACCCCAAAGCCTCTCCACCCCGAAACCTCCCACCCTGAAACCTTACACCACGAACCTCTACACCCCGAAAACCCCTCCCCCCCGAAACCTCTCCACCACAAAACCTCTCCACCCGAAACCCCTTTCCCCCCGAAGCCTTTTCCACCAGAAAAACCCCTCCACCCCCAAGCCCTACACCCGAACGTCTCCACCACGAAACCTCTCCACCCCAAAGCCTCTACACCCTGAAGCCTCTCCACCACGAAACCTCTCTACCCCAACCTCTACAACCCGAACCTTTTAAACCCCAACCTCTACAACCCCGAAGCTCTACACCACGAAGCCTCTACACCACGAAGCCTTCCACCCGAAGCCCCTACCCACGAAACCCCTACACCACGAAGCCTCCCCCCCCGAAGCCTCTACACCACGAAAACCCCTCCACCCCGAGCCTGTACACCACGAAACCTCTACACCACAAAACCTCTACACCACGAAGCCTCTACACCACGAAGCCTCTACCTCACGAAGCCTCTACACCACGAAGCCTCTACACCACGAAGCCTCTACACCACGAAGCCTCTCCACCACGAAGCCTCTCCACCCCGAAGCCTCTACACCACGAAACCTCTCCACCCCGAGCCTCTACACCACGAAACCTCTACACCACGAAGCCTCTCCACCCCGAAGCCTCTACACCACGAAGCCTCTCCATCCAGAAGCCTCTCCACCCCGAAGCCCCTCCACCACAAATCCCCCTTACCACGACCTGTTTGCCTAGTCTACACTGACACTGTGTGAACTGGGCTTGACGCTCATAGTGTACTTTGTTACTGGCCCATTCCAAGGTTATTGATGTCTGTCTGTCTGTCTGTCTGTCTGTCTGTCTGTCTGTCTGTCTGTTCACACGTCCATCTGTGGGAACCAGTCCCTCAGCATGTTTGATGATGTGTCTGTCTGTCTCTCCGTTCGTTCGCCTGTCCATCTGTCTGCCTGTCTTCCTGCCCGCCTGCATGCCTGTCTGCATCTCTCTGTCTGTCGGTCGGTCTGTCTGTCTGTCTGTCTGTCTGTCTTGCTAAGATTTATACAGCTGTTCATAAATCCGCGCATCCATCCTTCCTTTAAGACCAATACCTTCAGACTTAAGTTACAACACCAGTTCACACATCCGCAGGATGAGTCTCGTAGAGTGTCATCTGCAACCTTGGAGCACTGGAGCAAACACCAGAGATGATTCTACATGCGCAGAAGCTGACAAATACAGAATGTAAATCAGACAAACATCAGCGACTTCACAGGACTCTTTATTTGACTGCCCTGGAGACCTCGACCTCATCGACCTAGTTCAGACACATCCTGGGATAGCCGTATAATTGAAGTTGATTGTCGAGGGAGACAAAGTAGATGAAAGTGAATAATTAAAGAAAAGACGTTGGATGCTGGTTAGTTAGATGTTTTTTTTTTGGTCTCTCTTGAAAATATGACGTCACAATCAACCCCAGCATTGTTTAACGTTTTGGGATTTACTAGACAATATTTACGTTCTGTGATTTACAAATGCTTTCTGAACGATCGAAGCTCATATAAATTAAATCAACGTAAGGAGTTCTGCTTCCAAATCGACTGAAGCTGATTACGAACCCTCGACTCTGTATATCGGGGAACGCATTCACTGTCCTTTAATTCACCAAATATGAAGGTTGAATAATCAAACAAAAATGCAGTACACGGTTAAAATAAATATTTTCCATTGCATAAATTCTGTTCTAGACATTATCTGTCACATTTTCTGACTTGTTAATCACTGTTGTGTCGTTAATCAAAGAATGTCTGTTTGGTATTTAATCCTCTTTTGCGTAATCTGTCCTCACTGTTCAAATGTAAAACATGACTGCTATATTATACATTGTCAATGATCTGTTGATGGTACTCAGTCGTGTCAACTTAGAATGCCCCCGTGTCAGACCTCGACAATGACCTCGAAGCAGGTCTACATGGAAAGAATCCGGGTACAAATGTCTCCAACATTCCTGCATTCCTGCATTCATCAGTGTCACCAGCCGGCAAGGCCATTTACAATTATGGATTCTACCGCCGGGTTTTGTCTTGGTTCCGCATGCACGTGGTGTTCACGTTAAGTGTAAGGAGACAATTGTTTGCGAATGTCTTACGTTTTCTACCTGTTCTACGAGGGGTCTTTAAATCAAAACGTTAAATGTGTGATAGAAATTACAATAACCGCGTCTGTCAATATTGTTGTTAATGGTGTCAAGGGTGTTGAGCATGTGACATCACGGTGCAGACGACCATTGTGACGTCATGGGAACAGTTTAAAGATGGCCGCCCGACTTTTGACATACACCAAAGAGTAGCTGCGTTCTGTTTTCGAGGGTGGATTTGAAAAGGAATATGACGTAGGCTTCCAAGGCGACCCAATTTAAAATGAGCATCAGGGAATGTCTTGGGAAATGACGCTGGTCGGTGTAACACTGAACTCATCACCCACCGACTGCTGATTGGTTTACACAGACATGACTCTAGCACCATGTGCCCAAGGCACCCTTAAAGCGTATGAAAGAGCTCTTTGCTTACTTTATATAGGGTAGAATTTAAGATAACTGTGCAGTGTTTGAAAATATTGCCGGTCCAAGTTTTGTATTCACCCTCTGTAAAGCTCAGGCAACATAATAGGTAAATTCCCATTTTCCTGTAATACAGCTAACATATTTCAAAGTCCCAATGTCCTGATATACAGCTAACATATTTAAAAGTGCCAATGTCCTGTAATACAGCTAACATATTTCAGCTTCCGATCACAATTCTGTCAAAGTCCCAATGTCCTGTAATACAGCTAACATATTTCAGCTTCCGATCACAATTTTGTCAAAGTCCCAATGTCCTGTAATACAGCTAACATATTTCAGCTTCCGATCACAATTCTGTAAAAGTCCCAATGTCCCGTAATACAGCTAACATATTTCAGGTTCCGATCACAATTCTTTCAAAGTCCCAATGTCCCGTAATACAGCAAACATATTTCAGCTTCCCAGATATGAAGCGGTTGATGAGCCGGATTACTTCCTTGTTCAAATCTTGTAGAATGTCAGCATTTGTCCTCTTCTTGGTCAACGATATTCTAACAACTTTCTGTAAGACTAGCTCAAAAGCCGCATGTAGCCTCAAGAAAGAATATGTTCTAAAATACGTTGCGTTAACTTGTTTGTTGGCGTTGTGTCATAGGCATAGTCCATGGGAATATTGAACGAACCAACGAACGAACGAACGGACTTTATTTTCAAAGGGTAACAAATTGGGCACGCAGGCCCGTCTTACATTCGGCCCTTCCAATCACTCATCTTTCGTTCATCAATAGTGCATAGGAAAAACATTGTTAAATGAATTTTGTAAACATAAACAATGCTTATTACCATGTTATGAGACACATCCACCACCCATCCACACATCACCCATTCACCGACACATCCTCTACCGAACCACACACAATTACACACACCCCAGACACACATACATTTCCCCACCTATCCACCACATCCCCACACCTACACATCTCCCCACCCACACACACTCCCACCAACCACACATCCCATCCACCCCACCCCAAGCACACATAAAATCCCCAACTCACATATCCCCCACCTACACACATCTCCCCACCCACTCACATATCCTCCACCCGTTCCATTACCCACCAACAATCACCCACCCACATATCCTCCTCCACCCACATACCTCCAACCACCCAGCCAAACACACATCCCTCAACCACACATCCCCCGCGCACACAAACATCTCCCCGCCATCTCACATATCCCACACCTACCCACACACAAATTCCGCACCCACCCACATAATCTTCCATCTCCCCCAGCCCATTCACAGATCCCGAGCCCACCCATACAAACATCCCCCACCATCTCCTAACCTACACACACTCACCCACCCACATATCCTCTACCCATCCACACATCCTCCACCCACCCATCCCGCAATCAAACGTCCCTTAATCACACATCCCTTAACCACACACACTTACCCATATACAATCACCCGCCCACCCATCCTCTACCCACCCACCCATCCCCCAGCCACACATCCCTTAACCACACACTCCTACCCATATACACACACATCCCCACCCACACACACACATTTCCCCACCCATACACACATCCCCACCCACCAACACATCCCTCCACACACGTAATTATCCCTCAACCACTAACACCCACACATCCCTCACCCACTCATCAACACATACATCTCCC
>JACEFZ010005115.1:10000-15000 GCA_014155875.1 Cepaea nemoralis
CCCCCCCCCCCCCCCCCCCCCCCCGAAAGCATAAAGACTGGTTTGATGAAAATTCCGAAGACATCAACCAATTGCTGGCCGAGAAACATCTTCTCCTCAAAGCACATTTGAATGACCCGAAGTCAACATAACAAAAAGATGCTTTCAAGAACATTCAGAGAGTAGTGCAGCAGAAACTTCGGCACATGCGGGACTCCTGGCTGGAGCAGCAAAGCTGATGAAATTCAAGGCTTTGCTGACAGACATGATATGAAAAACTTCTACGACTCACTGAAAGCGGTCTATGGTCCTACATCACCAGGCACAGCTCCCCTCCTCAGTGCAGATGGGGTAACATTGGTCACCGATAAGAAAGAAATACTTCAATGCTGGGCAGAGCATTTCAGCAAAATCTTAAATGCAACCTCCTTCGTCGATGATGAAACCATCAACTGCCTTCCTCAAGTTCCCATCAATGATACACTTGACGACCTGCCAACCATAGTGGAAGTAAACAAAGCCACCCAGCAACTCTCCAGCGACAAGGCACCTGGTCCGGACTCCATCCCGGCAGAGATATACAAGGCAGGTGGGCCGGTCCTAACAGAGCAGCTTCACCAAGTCTTTACAAACATATGGGTGAACGAGACCATGCCACAAGATTTCAAGGACGCGTCAATAATCCACCTTTACAAACGAAAAGGAAACCGCCAATCCTGTGACAACCACCGAGGAATCTCCTTGCTTTCAAATGCAGGGAAGATACTCGCCAGAATTCTTCTCAATCACCTCACGGCCCATCTCGATCAAGGTCTTCTTCCTGAGAGTCAACGTGGTTTCAGAAAAGACCGTGGAACTGTTGACATGATTTTCGCTGCGAGGCAGCTGCAAGAGAAATGTCAGGAACAGAACTGCGAAATGTTCTCCACTTTCATTGACCTTACCAAGGCTTTTGATACAGTCAGCAGAGAAGGACTGTGGAAGATTATGGCAAAATATGGCTGTCCACGAAAGTTTGTCCAAATAGTGCGGCTATTTCATGATGGCATGCAGGCAAGAGTACAGGAAAATGGTGAACTGTCTGAGTCCTTTCCTGTCATCAATGGAGTGAAACAAGGATGTGTCCTGGCACCAACACTGTTCAGCTATGTTGACGAATGCCTTCGAGAACAACGACATTGGAATAGACATCAACTACCGCATGGATGGAAAGTTATTCAATCTCAGAAGGCTGAAAGCTAAAACCAAAATTGACAGCGACACCGTCAGAGAGCTCCTGTTTGCTGATGATTGCGCTCTATACGCCAACTCAGAGGCGGACATGCAACATAATGTTTCAGCTTTCTCAAATGCCTGTGCCAACTTTGGGCTCAATATCAATTTGGAGAAGACTGTAGTTATGTACCAGCCAGCTCCAGGGAATAATCACACTGTGCCGAATATCAAAGTGAATGGTCATAGTCTAAGTGTTGTGGACAAATTCACCTATCTTGGCAGCACTGTGTCACAAGCTGCCACAATTGATGATGAAGTGAATGCAAGAATCTCCAAGGCCAGCGCGGCCTTTGGCAGACTGTACAAGAATGTATGGGACAGAAATGGAATAAGCCTGCAAACAAAGCTGAAAGTCTACAAAGCAGTTGTATTATCCACACTGCTATATGCTTGTGAAACCTGGACTGTTTATCAGCGACTCGCTAAGAAATTAAACCACTTCCACACAGTCTGCCTTAGGAAGTTACTGAAGATTAAATGGCAAGACAAGATCCCAGACACTGAAGTCCTAGAAAGAGCGTCCATGCCCAGTATCCACACTCTACTAATGAAGAATCAGATTCGCTGGGCTGGTCACTTGACTCGCATGCCAGATCACAGGCTCCCTAAACGAATTTTTTACGGCGAGTTGCGTTGTGGTAAACGCTCCCAAGGCGGCCAGAGGAAACGCTTTAAAGACACTCTGAAAATCTCACTGAATGCTTTTGGAATTCATCATGACACCTGGGAGACTGCAGCCAGAGACCGAAATTCGTGGCGCACATCATTATACAAGGGTGCAGTCACTTGTGAGGCAACCAGGACTGCAAGAGCTGTGAAGAAAAGACAGAACAGAAAAACCACTGCAGAAAATCCTCCTCCAGAAACTGTCAAGCATTCTTTGCCCACATTGTCAAAGAACATTTCGAGCCAAAAAAGGCCTTATCAGCCATCTTAGAACTCACGGCTCCATACTTTCAACCCCACTGAATGAAATGAATGGTCATCATCATTCTTGATGGACAAACAACATACAACAGGATAGTGAGGCCTCGACAAGGGGTTGTTGATATACAACAACAACAACAACAACAACACAACAACAACAACAACAGCTAACATACTGCATATAGTACCTTTCGATGTGGGACAGGTAGGCTTAGACAGGGGGTTAGTAGTTGTTGACCATACAACAATAACAATAACAACAGCTATCATACTGCTTATAGTACCTTTGGGTTTAACCTTTGTTACCGTTTGTGGTATTTGGTCAGGTTCGCGCACTTGTAAGGCTTGATATTGTTCGGCTCTCGCCCCGTCTCATGATGTTCTTTTTCTCAGGAAATGAATCATGTATAGTCGTCCCGCTTGAGACTCAATCTATCACTTCCGTGTCTTTGTCTATCGTTGTATCTTAGTAGTCGATCACGTCTTTCACATCTTGTGTCTTGGACTCTAGATCTTGGTGCAGTGTAGCCTCTTCTCCTGGTCACAGCGCGTCGTTGGTGCTAGCCTCATATGTTTTAAGGACCAATGGTCAGTTGGTGAGGGTTGTGGTCAGTGTTACACCGACTGTCTTTGCTTCTCCAGACATTTGATAATATCCATTTTAGACTAGGTAGTCTTGGGAGTCTATGCCAGGATTGTATGTGTGCAACAGTATTAAGAACATACTGCACAACAGAAACAAATAAGTTCAAGTTAAATTGTACAGAATATGCATCTTTCCTTTGGCAACATGTGGATGCGAGTCGTGGACCATTTAGCAATCACTAAAGCAGAATATCGGGGCTTAAATGTTGCAGAGAAATTCTTTGGATATCGCAGGCGAAGAAGAGAAATACCGACATTCTACAAGATCTGAACGTCGAAGAAGGGAAATACCGACATTCTACAAGATCTGAACATCGAAGAAGAGAAATACCGACATTCTACAAGATCTTAATATCGAAGAAGAGAATTACCGACATTCTACAAGATCTGAACATGGAAGAAGAGAAATACCGACATTCTACAAGATCTGAACATCGAATAAAACTGACTCATGCACAGTAGCATCTCTCGGAAACTGAAATAGGTTGCCCATGTGAACACATTCAGAGCCAAACAAAAAGTAGGTTTGGACCTAACAAAAAAGGATGGCGGAAAATAAGACGTTGGGATGTGTCGCAGTTATGACTTAAAGTTGTTAACATGGTAGCAGACATGTATTATATATCAAATTAAAGGGAATTGCATTGGGAAAACTACTGTATATAAGCCCATGGCAGATACAGCAAGTCGCTTTAGACGATTATTCATCTCATGGCGCTTAATCAGTTAAACGTCAAGATGACATGGATAGATCAGTGACAGAAAGCATATATATATATATATATGCGTGTATGTGTATACATATGTGTGCGTGTATGTGTGTGTCGTGGCGGGGTAGGGGTATCCCCTATCAAAGGGGAGGTAAGGTGCCTACTTCCCTCCGCTAGCCTATAGGAACATCCTTGAGCAAGGTGGAGTACCCGTTTAGCCCCTTCGTGAAGCCATGGTTGCAGGTGGTGGATGAAGCTGAAGAGCAGCCAACAGATAGTTGTAGGTTATGGTCTCCAACTTCACGACGGTAGGCAGAGGATCTCTTTGTGGGAGACAATGGCTACGGTCATCGACCAGTATGGTCACTGCTGGAAAGCAAAGAAATGGCAAACTACCTTCTTTACAGATGCCAAGAATATCATGTATTACAGAAACACGGAGCTGATCCACGACTCTGGTTATTGAGTGAGATGGCAAGACATGACCGCCCACGCTTATGGACATGGCACATGATGGATGGATGGATGGATGTGTGTATTTGGGTGTGTGGGTGTGTGTGTATGTATGTGTGTGTGTGTGACGTTTTATGAAGAAATAATATTGACTCCAGCCATCCTACTACGCTAAACTACGTTATTATATGCGGTGTAAACACAAGTTTCCATGGCGTATTATAAAATGCCAAGCATTAGAAAACCCAGATTTGTCTTCCTCGATAACATCCTGACATTGCCTGGGCTAACAAGTTTATGCACATATCAGATCACAATATCATCTCCATCTGTATCTGGATGTGAGGTTGGTTTTGACTACAATACGTTTGCTGGCTATTGTGCTAACTTAAGATTTATGCATCCTATTTGAATTTACGACGATTTGGGTCAACGAGACTACAGATCAGTAGAAATTGTTATGCTCCTTACATCCTCCTCTTTCTGAGCCATTTCAACGTAACTATTTGAAAGAATAGTGAAATGCGACAATTCCGTTTTTAAATCGTTTCTGGAGCTCGGAATTCCCTCATTTTATATTTAGAAATGTATTAGCATATATCTATACAGTCGATCATGTGGCGGATCTTCGTGCTAAAGTTGAGCGCTATTTTTACCACCAAGTATAAGATCACCTGATCTCATGGCCAAAGCACTAAATGAATCACCCCAGAAACCTTAGTATAAATTTATTCTCCTTGCCGTTGTTTTCTCAATCGATTGACAGCAATCACCGTAGTCCACGATGAACCACCAACTGCCTGCAGCGTTCTTTTTGCTCGTATTTACATATGCCAGTGCACAGCAGTTTGGTCAAGCCGAACTAGTTTATGAATGGAGTGTAGTGGAATTCGACTGGCCTTCTGAGGCAGAGAAAGCTGCTGCAATTAATAATGGAACTTACGTGCCGGAGAGGAATTTGGTTGTTGGCATCAAAGTATGTACAATTGTGCACAGAGTTTGTTGTATGTT
>JACEFZ010005115.1:20000-40000 GCA_014155875.1 Cepaea nemoralis
TTTCTTTTGATTGCAATAACGCCCATCTGGGCTTCATAAGCTAGTTGCTAGCCAGTCGGGTGAACTCTCTCTTTTTGGTCTACGCTTTATGTATTTGACATCGATAGTTGGCTATGCTTGCTATCATTATATTCACAAACATTTCAGTCGCAATATTCCTTTAAAAATGTGTCAATTTCCTTTGTGGTAATTAGGTGTTCTTATGCTTGCATTAACTCATAAAAACCGGGATGCCAAACTGTGGGGCCGGTAACCTAGTAATTGTATCTAGTATCATTCATAAACTCTTTGCTTCATTTTTGAACAGCTTATATTTTTAACAGCGGGCCAGTTAGTGTAGTCGCTAGGGGAGCTACGCAGGTAATGCTATGAGTGCGGCGAGGCAGATGCAATCTTGTAAACGATCGATAATAAGGCACGCGTGGTGTTGAATACACAGTAACTGTTATTGTCTTTTTATTGAAACGAACAAAAGAATAGACCAAATACGTTTATTATATAGTCATCTCAAATAGAATTGTAGTATACAAACGAAATGGAAGGAAACTCCAAAAACACAGAGAAAAGAATTACAGAGATGAGTAATATGGGGAGGACATGGGGGAGCTACAGATGATAGAAACATGTAGGACTGTTTGGCGTATACAACTCAGCAGAAGCAGAATCTGAACAAGAAGACATCAATGGACAGAAACCCTAATGGTGCTAATATTTCATGTATTCTTTTATTTATACAAGATCTTCTATCTTTTCTTGCACATATGGATGTATAATATATTCATCATCATCAAGTGCCCTGCCAGCTGGCGTAGGCGTTCATGCTATCCACAGATCTCGGTCTTTGGTGTTCTGGATCAACTCTGCTGCTGATATTCCTCCATGCCACCGTCTCAATCCATCCAGCATCATTTCTCTTGGTCTGCCTCTGCCTCTCTTCCCCTCAATCTTTCCAGTTGTCACGATGTTCTCCAATGCCTCTCTTCTCATCACATAACCAAAGAAAGCTGTTTGTCTCTTTCTTATTGTTGTATATAGTGTTCTGGGTTCATTAGCCTCTTTCAAGGAATAGTTTTTAGTTACTCTAGCAATCCAAGGAATTCGTAACATTCGTCTCAAAAACCACATTTCTGTTGCTTCTAAGTTCTTCTTAATTTGTTCATTTACATTCCACGATTCACTGCCATATAGCAAAACGGGTTCTATATAACATTTCGGCACTCTCTTTCTTACATTCATTGATAGCGACTTATTGCATAAGGTACTCTTCATTTTCTGAAATTCAGCCTTTCTGCTCTTAATCTATGTTCTACATCTCCCATCTGATGTTATAAATGCCCTAGGTATTTAAAATTATCCACTTGGTTCAGAATTATCCCTTCTTTTTCTATGTACACATTTTGGTGTCACTATTGTCTTATATAGAATATATTGCTTATTAGTTTTAGTTTCACAAAATCCACAGAAAGGAACTCCATCCCACTTGGATGTTTTCATCTTACAGAAAGCATTGACCTATTGCAAATTTTGATTGAATGCGGATGTACTGGCATCTTGTCTTCATATATATATATATATATATATATATATATATATATATATATATATATATATATATATATATATATATATATATATATATATATATATATATATATATATATTGTGCTTTATAAAAGGCATAATAACCTCTCCAATAGAACAAATAGCCTGGGCTGAATTGTGCTAGACAATGTGTTGCCGAAAATAGTATGACTGCTTTTTTTTCTCGGTCTGCCTGTTTACTCCAGAGGAAAGGTAATTCCAATACATACGGAACAAGACAATTTGCAGACGCTGTTGAAACAGAAAAGCAATGCTCTAACTGTCAGCCTGTTGGAGCTTCGATCCCACACCAGTTGCTGACACAGTTTAGGGCCACGTGCGTCGTTCTATGACATTTAGTCTTTAGGTTGCATTTCCTTGGACTAGGATAAGGCGTGAACCCTCCCAATTGCGGTCCCCCGCAAGAAGCCGTTGGCAAAATGTGGGATGTCGTGTTTGGCCAGCGTTGCCCAACAATCGGTGCTAACAGAAAGCAGGTAGGACCGTCTACTGTCATAAGTTAGTTCAGTCATATATGACTAAACCCTTACTGCGAATTAGTTCATAATGCTTGCTTGCTTGCTTGTGTTCGTTGGCTTGAGCTCCAACGCGAAGTCCTGTATGTCGGATGAAGGCATCCTGTTGTCCAACATCAGTGTGATGTCATACAGGACCTGAGTTTTGCGTGAGTATCCGTTGTCCCATGTCTGGCTTATTGGTGTGCAGACTGGTGGTTCCTCGCCGTACAGGCAGACACTCTCCGACTTCGGAGGAATCGGCGATCCTACTGACTTTAGCCAGGACCCCGAAGGGACCTGTTGCCCAGGACGCTCGACGAGGACGCGTCAATAGGTCTTGGCCAGTATATAACCCGGCCCTGGTTATCATATAATTATAACTCCCATGCGCAAAATTAGTTTTAGTGAGTCATGATTTATCGATTATTGCAGATTTTCATGCGTTTATAATGCTTATATTGTTTCTGTTGTTGTCGCTACTGTATAATATTAGCCACATTAGAAATGTATAAGTGACATATTGCATGAGAACAGATATATAGAAGGACAGAATATCAGATGGGCCTGCGTGCCCAATTTTTAACCCTTTAAAAATAACATAAAGTTCCTTGGTTCGTTCGGTCATTCTCCCCCTCTCTCGCGTTCTCTCTCTCTCTCTCTCTCTCTCTCTCTCTCTCTCTCTCTCTCTCTCTCTCTCTTATCGTTCTCCTCTCGTTCTATTTGTTCCCTCTCTCCTGCATATCTGCCCTCTTTTTCTTCTCTCTTTTGTTCTCATGTTTGCTCTCACTCTCTGTTTCTCCCCCCCTCTCTCCCCCCCCTCTCTCTCTCTCTCTCTCTCTGTCTCTGTCTCTGTCTCTCTCTCTCGCTCTCTCTCTCTCTCTCTCTCTCTCATTGTGGGTAGTCGACTGCACTTCCCATAACGATGTTCCATGTCGGACCATCAGTAAAGCGACATCTGCGACACGACTGTACGGGGTTCCAGTGCTAATTAAGCAAGAAACATATGCTAAGAAGATAGCTGGTCACTCGATATCATAAGGCCGTGACCCAGTTTTATCTCTGATCACATCGACAGCAGACTCTCTCACCTAGATTACCTATGATATGTGTGTTGTGTGTGTGTGTGTGTGTGTGTGTGTGTGTGTGTGTGCACTGTTATTATTCCATGTGCATAAAGTCAGTGTTGTTTAATATGATATATAACGCTAGTGCTAATTAAGAATGCCAGCGAGGTAACGTGATAATATGCAATGATACCCTTTTAGCTGATGTGTTAAAATGAATGCTGTTTGCAAGAAATATTGACCGCTGCTATTTTGCCTGAGAACACTATCATCTGAGCGAATTCCATATGCTATTATTTTTCTATATTTTCCATTTGACAATATTTGCACGTTAATCTGTGCTGTAAGTCTAATACTATATTCTCACATATATGTCATGCCAGGTTTCTCGTTATGAAGACTGGCATACAGTTTGTAAATAAATGGTATACAGTTTGTTTATTTACATGTCGCTAAATATTAAATCTATAATTGATGGCGGAGTGACATGGAAATATTCTGGGGGAAATTAATGTGGTAGTTCTCCCTTGACTTCCACATCCATATAAGAGCTGTGTAAATTAAACATGGTCCTTGTGGTTATGTTTTGTTCTAATTAGTGAAACTGTTGGACAAAAACTTTACTTTCAAACTTACTGAGGGATGTTTACAAATGTACATCGTTAACACGAGATTTCATTATTGTTGCCCTTATCTGACTGGCCTGAAGCCAGTCATGCACTTCATTAAAGAACAACAGATGAAATGGTTTGGCCACCTCACATGAATTTCCTGGTATCATCTGCCACAAACTCCCACACTGAAAATCAAGGGAGGACAACTTAAAAGATGGAGTGATGGTATCAAACACAACCTAGCCAACTTACAAAGCGCATTTATTTTTTTTTTTTGCATATCCTTTACAGGACATCGCTGTTAACAGCAGCATCTTTCAGCTGTCTGTTGATTTCTTGGCAAGATTACGCTCAGTAGTTTACAAAGCGCATTAGAAAGAAACAAATACAAGATTTTCACCCCCTCCCTCCCCAAACACTTCACCGAAGTAGTGGAGTAAAGGAGGAAGAGAAGACGAAAAAATAACAACAACAACAACATATTTCCTATTCTGGTGTTCTTTGATTTTCATATTGTGTAGACAATTTCCATTGTTACATTTCAATCAATCAATTATGTGTCATGCCGGAAAGCGTGGGCGGTCATGACTCGCCAATTCACTCGATCACGAGAGTCGTCCTTGTTGCATTTAGACTCGATAAATTTGGTGTTTTGTTTCTTTTTTTCTGGAAGGAACACATTAGCCTCCTAGAAGGAGATTGGAATTCAAATTCACGACCACAGGGATGACAGGCAAGCGATCTCCCAGCAGCCCTACTGTGGGTTCCCTTGTAAATATTTCTAGTAAATTTTGTGGAGGCAAATTACCATTATTTCCGTGATCACTACTATTAAGAATTTGTCTTCATTGGTTTATTTAGCATACATGAATATGGCCCTATATAGAAGTGAACGAAAAATAATATCATGTGTTTGTTCATCACTGTTAAATATTTTTCAATGTTGATTTATTGTACTTAAAAGTATAGTCAAATTTTTTTCAACGTTGTTTTATTGTACTTAAAAGTATAGTGCTATAAAGAACTGAAGTCTACGAGAAATAATATTAATGTTTTATTTTGCATACATGTATGATCCTATAAAGAAGTGTATGAAAAATAATACCATGTGTTTGTTCATCATTGTTGAGTATATTTCTCAGTTGTTCTATTGTACATACTTGCATTGGTTTTCATTCAATGGTATGAGGCCAGTCGTTCAGGAAGTAATGACAAACTACAGAACGTAAACCTGTCAAGACATCACAAACAGCCAAAACATGCTGTATTTAACTGCGACGTCCTTGTAAAGGATATGAATCTAACTTTTTAATTTATTGTACCTACATATCAATCAATCAATCAATCATGTGCCATGCCGGAAAGCGTGGGCGGTCATGACTCGCCATTTCACTCGATCACCAGAGTCGTGGATCAGCTCAGTGTTCCTGTCTCGTCCATGCCATGTGGCCAAGCCATCCAGGTATTTTCCTCTCGGTCTTCCTCTTGGTCTGTTCCCTTCGATCTTGCCAATTGTCACTAAGTTCTCCAATCCATTTCTTCTCATAACATGTCCAAAAATTTTGACTGTCTACGTCTAATTTCTCTAATCAATTTACGATTTGCATTTGTCTCCTGTAGTACTTGGTCATTGGTTTTTCTGTCTTTCCATGGTATTCTTTGCATTTTCCTCAGAAACCACATTTCTGCAGCCTTTTTCAGCTTGACTGCACATTGTCCAAGTTTCACATCCATACACCAGAACAGGCTCTATGTATCCCCTCAACACTCTTTTTCTCGTTTCAATTGACATCTTTTTATTGGTCAGAATGTTTTTCATCTGGCTAAAGGCTACTTTCGCCATGGCGATTCTTGTTCTAATCTCTTCAAGGCATCTCCCATCAGATGTTATGACTGTTCCGAGATAATTGTACCGATTCACTTGTTGAAGAATATTCCCATTTACTTGTATATTACATTGTGGCACTTCGTTCTTCCTAGTGACGACCATAACCTGTGTCTTCTTATAATTTAATTCCAACCCCAGCTGCTCACTGTGTACAACACTTGCGTCTACTAATTGTTGTAGATCTTGTGCATTGTCTGCAATCAATACTGTATCATCTGCATATCTAATGTTATTGATGTTTCGTCCTCCAATGCTGATTCCATTTATATCTTCTACATTCCTGAAAATATTTTCACTGTATAGGGAAAAAAGATCTGGAGACATTACACATCCCTGCCTAACACCTCTCTTAATAGGTTGATATTGTCCCACTTCATTATCAATCCTTATGGCAGCTTGTTGTTTCCAATATATGTTTTTTATAAGTCTAATGTCTTTCCCATCAATTTGTAGATCTGCAAGCATATCTACAATGTTGACATGTCTAACTCTATCAAAAGCATTTGTGTAGTCAATAAAGCAAAGGTGCATATCCTTGTTTACCTCTATAGCACGTTCAATAATTGTTCGCAGCATATATACAGCATTTACTGTACCCTTTCCTTCTACAAACCCACATTATTCTTCCCCTATTGGGGATATACCTACATATATCGTCCTGTAAAGCACTATCGTGTACGAGAGTTGACTTCAAATGTTTGTTCAACACTGTTGGTGTCTTATTTCGTTGTCTTATTGTGCATCCAACTATAGTTCTAGCGATAAGAACTCCTCCGAGAAGCAAGAGATTTCCGATCGTCAGAAGCGGTTTCCCTTCACCAAATGTTTCAGCCTCCTTGACACTCACGGGCCCGCCTTGGTCATGACTCCTAGACATATTTCTCTTGCCGTGCGCTCACATATCGACATTTGAGACGTTTCGTTTTTCGTTCTTATCCTACAGAAAATAGCAATGTGTGCCTACCCACAAGTCATCCCGTCCTCGGGGAGGCCAACACTGTACACGCGGGACATTTGTGTCGGATTCTTCTAGATCACATGTCTTGGCATTCCATTCATAACTATGCGTTCCATCCATATAATTATTATACATCTTACCTGTATACTGTGACGGTATGTGGGCGCAGCATCATAATCCCGACATAGGTACCAGATCACTTTGTGTTGATGTTTACAATGGTATGAGCGTCGGCCTTTCAGAAATTAATGTAAATTTACTCAGCTTAAACTTTCTTAGAAATTAACAAATAGCCAATAAATGCTGGAATTGATTGCGGCGTTCTGTAAAAGGTATGCAACTAATTTATAAACACAAACAGAAGACATCAGAGCCAATCAAAGAAAACTACCACTTACTTGAAGGGGTAAGTTCTGTTATTCATATTGTTTTTATACATTCCAATCCTCATAAGCTCAGTGGTTAAGTAGAAACCGTGCATGTAGCCCCGCAGGTTCCCATCCTTCTCCATGCTGAGAATTATGAAAATTCAGTTAGGATCCCAGGTCGACTCAGGATAAAATAGATCCCAGATCGACCCAGCCTAAAATGGATCCCAGGTAGACACAGCCTAAAATGGATCCCATGTAGACCCAGCCTAAAATGGATCCCATGTAGACCCAGCCTAAAATGGATCCCAGTTAGACCCAGCCTAAAATGGATCCCAGTTAGACCCAGCCTAAAATGGATCCCAGTTAGACCAAGCCTAAAATGGATCCCATGTAGACCCAGAATAATATGGAATCCAGGTCGACCCAGCCTAAAATGGATCAAAGGTAGACCCAGGATATAATTAATCCCAGGTAGACCAGGTCTACATAGATCCCAGGTAGACCACGCCTAAAATGGATCCCAGGTAGATCAGGCCTAAACCTGGATAGCAGGTGAACCCAACCTATAATGGATCCCAGGTCGACCCAGCCTAAAATGAATCCCAGGTAGACCCAGCCTATAATTGATCCTAGGTAGACCAGGCCTAAAATGGTTTCCAGGTAGATCAGGCCAAAAATGGATCTCAGGTAGACCCAGCCCAAAATAGATCCCAGGTAGACCCAGCCTAAAAGGCATCCCAGGTCAACCCAGGTTATAATGGATCCCAGGTAGATCAGACCTAAAATGGATCTCAGGTAGACCAAACCTAAACTGGATCCCGTGTAGATCAGGCCTAAAATGGATCCCAACTAGACACAGCCTAAAATGGATCCCAGGTAAACCAGCCTAAAATGTATCCCAACTAGACACAGCCTAAAATGGATCCCAGGTAACCCAGCCTAAAATGGATCCCAACTAGACACAGCCTAAAATGGATCCCAGGTAACCCAGCCTAAAATGGATCCCATGTAGACCCAGGCTAACATGGATCCTAGGTAGACCCAATCTAAAATGGATCCTAGGTAGATCAGGCCTAAAATGAATCCCAAGTAGACACAGCCTAAAATCGATCCCAGGTAGATCAGGCCTAAAATGGATCCTAGGTATATCAGGCCTAAAATGAATCCCAAGTAGACCCAGACTAAAATAGATCTAATGTCGACGCAGCCAAAAATGAATCCCAGGTCGATGCCACATAAAATGGATCCTAGGTCGACCCAGGCTAAAATGGGTCCAAGTTAGATCAGGCCTAAAATGAATCCCAGGTAGACCCATCCTAAAATGGGTCCCAGGTAGACCCAGTCTAAAATAGATCTTATGTCGACCCTGCATAAAATGGATCCCATGTCGAACGGGCCTAAAATTGATCCCAGGTAGATCTAGCCTAAAATGGATCCCAGATAGACCCAGCCTAAAATGGATCCCAGATCGACCCAGCCTAGCATTGATCTCAGATAGATCAGGTCTAAAGTGTATCCCAGGAAGACCCGGGCTAAAATGGATCCCATGTCGACCCAGCATAATATGGATCCCGGGTCGACCCAGCTTAAAATGGATCCAAGGTCGACCCAGCCTAAAATGGATAGCAGGTAGATCAGGTCTAAAATGGATCATAGGTAGACCCAGCCTAAAATAGATCACAGGCAGATCAGGATTAAAATGGATCACAGGTAGACCGAACATAGAATGGATCCCAGGTCGACCCAGCCTAAAATGGATCCCAGGTAGATCAGGCCTAAAATGGATCCAAGGTGGACCCAGCCTAAATGAATCCCAGGTAGATAAGGCCTAAAATGGATGCCAGTTAGACCGAGCATAAAATGGATCGCATGTAGACCCAGAATAAAATGGATCCCAAGTCGACCCAGCCTAAATTGGATCACAGGTAGACCCAGCCTATAATTTATCCCAGGTAGACCAGGCCTAAACTGATTCCCAGGTAGACCCGGCCTAAAATGGATACAAATTTTATCCAGCCTAAAATGGATCCCAGGTAGACTATGCTTAAAATGGATCGCATGTCGATCCAGCCTAAAATATATCCCAGGTAGACCCACCATAAAATGCATCCCAGGTAGACCCAGACTAAAATGGATCCCAGGGAGATCAGACCTAAAATGGATCCCAGGTAGACCCAGCCTATAATTTATCCCAGGTAGACCAGGCCTAAACTGAATCCCAGGTAGACCCGGCCTAAAATGGATCCCAGGTAGATCAGGCCTAAAATGGATCCAAGGTGGACCCAGCCTAAATGAATCCCAAGTAGATAAGGCCTAAAATGGATGCCAGTTAGACCGAGCATAAAATGGATCGCATGTAGACCCACCCTAATATGCATCACAGGTAGACCCAGGCTAAAATGGATCCCAGGGAGATCAGACCTAAAAGTTATCCCAACTAGAACCAGCCTAAAATGGATCCCATGTAGACCCAGCCTAAAATGGATCGCAGGTCGACACAGCCTAAAATTGATTCCAAGTCGACCCAGCCTAATATAGATCCAAGATCGACCCGGCCTAAAATTGATCCCAGGTTCATCAGGCCTAAAATGGATCCCATGTCGACCCACCCTAAACTGGATGTCAGATAGACCCAGCTTGAATTGGATTCCATGTAGACCCAGCCTAAAATGGATCCCAAGTAGACCCAGCCTAAAATGGATCCCAGGTAACCCAGCCTAAAATGTATCCCAACTAGACACAGCCTAAAATGGATCCCAGGTAACCCAGCCTAAAATGGATCCCATGTAGACCCAGGCTAACATGGATCCTAGGTAGACCCAATCTAAAATGGATCCTAGGTAGATCAGGCCTAAAATGAATCCCAAGTAGACCCAGACTAAAATAGATCTAATGTCGACGCAGCCAAAAATGAATCCCAGGTCGATGCCACATAAAATGGATCCTAGGTCGACCCAGGCTAAAATGGGTCCAAGTTAGATCAGGCCTAAAATGAATCCCAGGTAGACCCATCCTAAAATGGGTCCCAGGTAGACCCAGTCTAAAATAGATCTTATGTCGACCCTGCATAAAATGGATCCCATGTCGAACGGGCCTAAAATTGATCCCAGGTAGATCTAGCCTAAAATGGATCCCAGATAGACCCAGCCTAAAATGGATCCCAGATCGACCCAGCCTAGCATTGATCTCAGATAGATCAGGTCTAAAGTGTATCCCAGGAAGACCCGGGCTAAAATGGATCCCATGTCGACCCAGCATAATATGGATCCCGGGTCGACCCAGCTTAAAATGGATCCCAGGTCGACCCAGCCTAAAATGGATCCCAGGTAGATCAGGTCTAAAATGGATCATAGGTAGACCCAGCCTAAAATAAATCCCAGGTAGATAAGGCCTAAAATGGATGCCAGTTAGACCGAGCATAAAATGGATCGCATGTAGACCCAGAATAAAATGGATCCCAAGTCGACCCAGCCTAAATTGGATCACAGGTAGACCGAGCCTATAATTTATCCCAGGTAGACCAGGCCTAAACTGAATCCCAGGTAGACCCGGCCTAAAATGGGTACCAATTTTATCCAGCCTAAAATGGATCCCAGGTAGACTATGCTTAAAATGGATCGCATGTCGATCCAGCCTAAAATATATCCCAGGTAGACCCACCATAAAATGCATCCCAGGTAGACCCAGACTAAAATGGATCACAGGTAGATCAGGCCTAAAATGGATCCAAGGTGGACCCAGCCTAAATGAATCCCAGGTAGATAAGGCCTAAAATGGATGCCAGTTAGACCGAGCATAAAATGGATCGCATGTAGACCCACCCTAATATGCATCCCAGGTAGACCCAGGCTAAAATGGATCCCAGGGAGATCAGACCTAAAAGTTATCCCAACTAGAACCAGCCTAAAATGGATCCCATGTAGACCCAGCCTAAAATAGATCGCAGGTCGACACAGCCTAAAATTGATTCCAAGTCGACCCAGCCTAATATAGATCCAAGATCGACCCGGCCTAAAATTGATCCCAGGTTCATCAGGCCTAAAATGGATCCCATGTCGACCCACCCTAAACTGGATGTCAGTTAGACCCAGCTTGAATTGGATTCCATGTAGACCCAGCCTAAAATGGATCCCAAGTAGACCCAGCCTAAAATCGATCCCAGGTCGACAGAGACTAAAATGGATCCCAGGTCGACAGAGACTAAAATGGATCCCAGGTAGACCCAGCCTAAAATGGATTCCAGGTAGATCCAGCCTTAAATGGATCCCAGGTAGATGCAGCCTAAAATGGATCCCAGGTAGACGCAGCCTAAAATGGATCCCAGGTCGACAGAGACTAAAATGGATCCCAGGTAGACTCAGCCTAAAATGGATCCCAGGTAGACCCAGCCTAAAATGGATCCCAATTTGATCCAGCCTAAAATAGATCCCAGGTAGATAAGGCCTAAAATGGATCCCAAGTAGACCATGCTTAAAATGGATCGCATTTCGACCAAGCCTAAAATGTATCCCAGGAATACCCACCCTAAAATGCATCCCAGGTAGACCCAGGTTAAAATGGATCCCAGGTAGATCAGACCTAAAATGGGTCCCAGGTAGACCCAATCCAAAATGGATCCCATGTAGATCAGGCCTAAAATGTATCCGAACTAGACCCTGCCTAAAATGAATCCCAAGTAACCCAGCCTAAAATGGATCCCAGGTACATCAGGCCTAAAATTGATCCCATGTCGACCCAGCCTACAATGGATCCCAGGTCGACCCAGCCTAAAATAGATCCCAGGTAGATCAGGCCTAAAATGGATCCAAGGTGGACCTAGCCTATATGGATCCCAGGTAGATTAGGCAATTGTTTATTGTTATTATACATTCAAATGGCTAATGGGTAGGAGCGCTCTTTCTTAAACATCCAGTGTGCTGATGGCGAGGTTTTGGGTTCAATCTAATACACCGGTCAGTTGGACCAAGATGTTGACTACTCGTCCTTGACTCGGGGACGTACATTACAAGTACCTCAGAAGTCGGAGTGGGTTTGGGTTATGGAGATGGTCACAAGTAATAGGGAAAGCTAATCCACACGCAAAAATTAGTCCAGTGTATTAGAAGCAATATCACGTGTTGCTTGAGTTCAAAGCGCAAAAAATGCATTCAAACAAAGTCTTAAAGTGCATTGAAGTATGCTAGAAATGATTTCACAGCTTCAGCTGGATGAAGAAATTGTCCAATGACATCTCCTGGTCGTAGAGAACGGGGCAATGTACACAAGTGTGGGAACAGACATAACCTGGGCCACTCAACACCTGAACAGATCGGGGCACCCACTTCTCACAAATCATCCACCTGGCCCTATGAAGCAAGAAGAACCCACCACAATGTCTTCACCGCAGGTAGGACATTGGATCGGCGGGGTGACATGTTCTAACATTTCATGGGAGTCTTCGGAGAGACACAACTGACATGGTATGGTATGTACAGTGTATATTTATACTGTTGCAATGCAATCGTATCATCCTTGTGTTACCGGTGGTCACAGGGGAAAAAGAAAAGTACTTTTAGAAAAGTAATACTGTAACCTAACATGCATGTCGTAAGAGGCTACAAAGAATATATATTACTGTCCCCATAGAAAACTGTAGCTGCGGAATCTCACCATTCATGAACACGCCTATAAATAGCTTATGGCTGAGTTGGTTGAGGGCCTATTCTCTACTGGGTGATGACAGACGGAATACGATTCCACGCACACACACACAAACACACACACACACACACACACACACACACACACAACACACACACACAAACACACACATATACATACATAGGGTCCTCTAAAAGTACTGGAGAGATTTGGTCATAGACCATAACTTTAGGAAGGGAAAATCAAAACTGCACCTCCTTGTGGTAGAGGATGGAAATACACCACGGTGTGGCTAACACAGATCTTGGGACCGAGTATCCACCGGAATAAGTGGAAAACTCTGCAGCTGAGCAGAGCAAGGCACTCACTTGTCCTGACAGTCGGAAATGGATGTGGAAGGACAAAGGGAAACAACCACATTATCTCCCAAGACTTCATGGCAAAACAAATTTCAGAGTTAGTGAACGACGTTAATGGCTGTCTAAAGACATCCTAGTCCGGTAGGGACAGTCATGAGCCACTGGTGACACCAGACCGTCATCCAGCTACTGATGGCAAAACAATAACTAAAGAAATTTAGGGTACGAACATGGGAGGTTAGGACATTAAATGAACTAGGAAAGTTGAACAATGTTCTAAGTGAGATGGAAACAATATAAAATGACACAAAGTAGTGCAGCTTTACATAACAGAATTACGACACATACAGGACGTTCCGGCGACTAGCCTTCATCAGCAAACAAATACACACACAAAACACAACACATAGCCACGGAGAAGACCATCCGGTAACTACATTGAGGCGTGACGACGGGATGAGAAGAACAAAAAGATGAAAAAATGAAAGCAATGAAGAGAAAATAAAAATTTGAAAAAATGTTCCTACTTACCTGGGAATCCGAACGTGTATCGCCGAGAATGTCACCGTTATCGTCTTATATACACCGCCGAGGGAGATGGGTGATGTCTAGGTGGTGGGTGTAACGGCCCAGTGAGCACCCCAGGTACGTGAGTGAAAGTGGCACATGAACAGAAAAGACGGAAAGGGGGGGGGGGGGCGGAGGCAGGGAGGTAAGTCAGGAAACTAGTAGCAATAGGGATGTGATGGTAACCGAGGAGTCCCAGTGGATATACTCCCGAAGCATGAGTGGGTGCCCGTGAATGGGTTGGCCATCCCGTCGTCATGCCTCAATTTAGTTACCGGAGACAACAAACAAATAGATATAAATATTGTATAAGTAAACGCACCATCAACAAGCAGTTGTGATGAAGACATACAACACTTTTACAGTGAAGTAGAAATCTGAAACACACCATTAACCATTAATTGACTCGGCTGTCATTTTATCAAATATTAGTCCTACTCCTTGTTCATGCGTATCCCATCCAGTTATAAATTATTCTGTGTTTATTAGTTATAATTATGTCCTATCCCCTCCATCTCATCTCACGTATGCCTAGGATATTCAATTTCATGCTTTCCATTTCACTTATAACATTGTTCAATTTTCCAAACTCATTTAACGTTCTAACATTCCATGTACCTATATAAAATGGTTTTCTTTTAGTTATGATGTTGCCAACAATAGCTGGATGACGGTCTGGTGTCACCTGTGCCTCATGACTGTCTTTACCGGGCGAGGACATTCTAAAACAGCCATTAACGTCGTTCACTGCAACTGAAATGTGTTTTATCATGAAGCCTTGGGAAGATAATGTGGTTGTTTCCCCTTGCCTTCCACATACGCATGGGCATTTGTTACCTCAGCCTTTGACAGCCATTTCCGACTGTCAGGACAAGTGAGTGCCTTGCTCTGCTCAGCTGCGAAGTTGTCCACTTATCCCAGTGGATACTCGGTACCCAGAGCCGCGTTAGCCACACCGTGGTGTGTTTCCCATCCTCTACCACTAGGAGGTGCAGTTGGGATCTTCCCTTCCTAAAGCTCTGGTCTATGAATCGCATCGGTAAACTTACGGGGTATGTGAGCCGGCCGCTCAGAAAGCAATGGCAAACTACTGAGCGTAATCTTGCCAAGAAATCAACATATAGCTGAAAGATGCTGGTGTTGACAGCTGATGTCCTGTAAAGGATATGCAACAACATACAAAAGTAGTAGTAGTAGTAGTAGTAAAAGTAGTAGTAGTAGTAGTAGTAGTAGCAGTAGTAGTAGTAGTAGTAGTAGTAGTAGTAGTAGTAGTAGTAGTAGTAGTAGTAGTAGAAGTAGAAGGGCTTACGGACGTGATTAGTAATCCCGTTTACCCGCGTTTGAAACACAGCTGTGCGTATTTTGGCAGCAGGCCGCGTTGCGCTGGGTTTTAACGAATTGTTATGGGAGCCGGTCGTTCAGAAAGCAATGGCAAACCACTGAAAGTAAACTTGCCAAGATATCAACAACAGCAGTAAAATGCTGGTGTTTACAGCGATGTCCTGTAAATAGTATATGCAAAAGTAAAAAAACAAAGATCTCTTTCGTGTTTGTTCATGAAGAAGTTCACTGAGATGGAAAAGCTGGATTATGAATACTGAAGTGTAGCTTATTTTTATTTTCACATTAGAAAGCAGCAAGTCAAATGGTTTGGCCATGCAAGTAGGTTACCAGTCAACAGCATACCACAACAAGCAATGATGTACAGACCAGATGGAAACAGAGGAAGAGGCCGACCACGTAAACGTTGGGCGGAAGGAATAGCAGTCCATGGGAATATCGATATATGAAGCCCATAAGCGGGCACTCTCACGAATGTTTATACTTCACCTCGACACCGCAAGGTACAAGAGCAACATGATGAGATGAGATGAGATGAGATGAGACATTACGTTAATTTATTATTATTATTATTATTATTATTATTATTATTATTATTATTATTATTATTATTATTATTATTATTTATTATTCTATTGTTATTAGCAATATGAAAAACATAATGGCCAATAAAAAGGTGTCAACCGAAACGAGAAAAAGACTGTTGAGGTGCTACATAGAGCCTATACTTTTGTATGGATGTGAAACTTGGACAATGAGTAGTCAAGCTGAAAAATATCTGATGGTTGTTGAAATGTGGTTTCTGAGAAGAATGCAAAGAATACCGTGGACAGACAGAAAAACAAATGACCAAGTACTACAGGAAACACATAAAAATCGTAAATTGGTTAGAGAAATTAGACGTAGACGTTTTGAGAAGAAATGAGTTGGAGAACTTGGTGACAACTGGCACTTCCAAGGGAAGACCGATAAATAAATACCTGGATGGCTTGGCTACATGGCATGGACGAGACAGGAACACTGAGCTCATCCACGACTCTGGTGATCGAGTGAAATGGCGAGTCATGACCGCCCACGCTTTCCGGCATGGCACATGATTGATGGATGGATTATTGTTATATTCTCAACTGTAATTTATGTTAACCATATCTTAGTTCGTTGTAAATTATGTTCACGGCATCCGGGTTTCTTACCTTACTTTTTTTTTTTTTTTGTCTCGCAGGAGTCACACACACACCTGTTTTCATTTAATATGTTAAAATGTCTTTCACCTTTAAATTGCAGACTCACACCCAATCCAATCGTATTTGTGCAAGGACTTAACTAAACTTTGCTCAGTTCAGTAGACAAGTATAATTGTATCATACAACGTTGGCATATGTTTATTTCAGTGTCCTAGATCGGTGTTTTCAAATGTTACAACTAGTTATTCAAGTCGCCTCGGTTGCAGTTACATTGATGTAAATACCTAGAAAAACTGGATGAAAGTAACGCTGTGTTCCACACAAGAAGTGAACCATGTCGCTGGACATTAAGTTGTTATCCATCCTGCCATGGCTGCTATTGCTGGGACATTTTATCGGGGTCCAGAATGTTGGACAGTCCCAGCTCGTCTATGAATGGAAGTGGCTTGAGTTCGACTGGCCTTCTGTAGAGGACGAGAGAAATGCCACAAGAAATGGAAGCTTCGTTCCCGAGAGGAACTTATTTTCTGGAATAAAGGTTTGTTAAAGTAGCATCATCTGTTTTACTAGAATTACTGCTGATATATGCACGCTGTTTGTAAGCCTACATACCGCCCTGGAAACACAGTTGCTGGCGATTTGGCAGCAGACCGTCTTGCGATGACTTTTCTTACGAAATAGTATGGGTCGTTCATAAAGCAATGGTAAACTACTGAACGTAAAGTTGCTCAGGAATTACGAACAGAAAAAAAATGTTGGAGTTGACTGCGATGTCTTGTAAAGGATATAAATATTTTTCAGCATGTATAAATATTTTTTAACATGATGATATATGTAAGTCTGATTGTCGGTCGGTCGGTCGGTCGGTCGGTCGGTCGGTCGGTCGGTCGGTCGGTCGGTCGGTCGGTCGGTCGGTCGGTCGGTCGGTCGGTCGGTCGGTCGGTCGGTCGGTCGGTCGGTCGGTCGGTCGGTCGGTCGGTCGGTCGGTTCGGTCGGTCGGTCGGTCGGTCGGTCGGTCGGTCGGTCGGTCGGTCGGTCGGTCGGTCGGTCGGTCGGTCGGTCGGTCGGTCGGTCGGTCGGTCGGTCGGTCGGTCGGTCGGTCGGTCGGTCGGTCGGTCGGTCGGTCGGTCGGTCGGTCGGTCGGTCGGTCGGTCGGTCGGTCGGTCGGTCGGTCGGTCGGTCGGTCGGTCGGTCGGTCGGTCGGTCGGTCGGTCGGTCGGTCGGTCGGTCGGTCGGTCGGTCGGTCGGTCGGTCGGTCGGTCGGTCGGTCGGTCGGTCGGTCGGTCGGTCGGTCGGTCGGTCGGTCGGTCGGTCGGTCGGTCGGTCGGTCGGTCGGTCGGTCGGTCGGTCGGTCGGTCGGTCGGTCGGTCGGTCGGTCGGTCGGTCGGTCGGTCGGTCGGTCGGTCGGTCGGTCGGTCGGTCGGTCGGTCGGTCGGTCGGTCGGTCGGTCGGTCGGTCGGTCGGTCGGTCGGTCGGTCGGTCGGTCGGTCGGTCGGTCGGTCGGTCGGTCGGTCGGTCGGTCGGTCGGTCGGTCGGTCGGTCGGTCGGTCGGTCGGTCGGTCGGTCGGTCGGTCGGTCGGTCGGTCGGTCGGTCGGTCGGTCGGTCGGTCGGTCGGTCGGTCGGTCGGTCGGTCGGTCGGTCGGTCGGTCGGTCGGTCGGTCGGTCGGTCGGTCGGTCGGTCGGTCGGTCGGTCGGTCGGTCGGTCGGTCGGTCGGTCGGTCGGTCGGTCGGTCGGTCGGTCGGTCGGTCGGTCGGTCGGTCGGTCGGTCGGTCGGTCGGTCGGTCGGTCGGTCGGTCGGTCGGTCGGTCGGTCGGTCGGTCGGTCGGTCGGTCGGTCGGTCGGTCGGTCGGTCGGTCGGTCGGTCGGTCGGTCGGTCGGTCGGTCGGTCGGTCGGTCGGTCGGTCGGTCGGTCGGTCGGTCGGTCGGTCGGTCGGTCGGTCGGTCGGTCGGTCGGTCGGTCGGTCGGTCGGTCGGTCGGTCGGTCGGTCGGTCGGTCGGTCGGTCGGTCGGTCGGTCGGTCGGTCGGTCGGTCGGTCGGTCGGTCGGTCGGTCGGTCGGTCGGTCGGTCGGTCGGTCGGTCGGTCGGTCGGTCGGTCGGTCGGTCGGTCGGTCGGTCGGTCGGTCGGTCGGTCGGTCGGTCGGTCGGTCGGTCGGTCGGTCGGTCGGTCGGTCGGTCGGTCGGTCGGTCGGTCGGTCGGTCGGTCGGTCGGTCGGTCGGTCGGTCGGTCGGTCGGTCGGTCGGTCGGTCGGTCGGTCGGTCGGTCGGTCGGTCGGTCGGTCGGTCGGTCGGTCGGTCGGTCGGTCGGTCGGTCGGTCGGTCGGTCGGTCGGTCGGTCGGTCGGTCGGTCGGTCGGTCGGTCGGTCGGTCGGTCGGTCGGTCGGTCGGTCGGTCGGTCGGTCGGTCGGTCGGTCGGTCGGTCGGTCGGTCGGTCGGTCGGTCGGTCGGTCGGTCGGTCGGTCGGTCGGTCGGTCGGTCGGTCGGTCGGTCGGTCGGTCGGTCGGTCGGTCGGTCGGTCGGTCGGTCGGTCGGTCGGTCGGTCGGTCGGTCGGTCGGTCGGTCGGTCGGTCGGTCGGTCGGTCGGTCGGTCGGTCGGTCGGTCGGTCGGTCGGTCGGTCGGTCGGTCGGTCGGTCGGTCGGTCGGTCGGTCGGTCGGTCGGTCGGTCGGTCGGTCGGTCGGTCGGTCGGTCGGTCGGTCGGTCGGTCGGTCGGTCGGTCGGTCGGTCGGTCGGTCGGTCGGTCGGTCGGTCGGTCGGTCGGTCGGTCGGTCGGTCGGTCGGTCGGTCGGTCGGTCGGTCGGTCGGTCGGTCGGTCGGTCGGTCGGTCGGTCGGTCGGTCGGTCGGTCGGTCGGTCGGTCGGTCGGTCGGTCGGTCGGTCGGTCGGTCGGTCGGTCGGTCGGTCGGTCGGTCGGTCGGTCGGTCGGTCGGTCGGTCGGTCGGTCGGTCGGTCGGTCGGTCGGTCGGTCGGTCGGTCGGTCGACACTAAAAGGGTGATGTGGTTATTACACACCCAACCACCTTCACTTCTCAAAGCGTGTTCTGCTATTCTGCCTACTTGCGTAGCCTCTTATCTGTGTATACGTATATATGATTGTATATGTGTGCATCTTGAAAATATCGTTTATATTTAATCCCATCTATTTCTAGGTGTACAAAGGAGACGTCTATATCTCGATTCCACGCCGGAAGTGGACGTCAGGGCATCCTGTATCCCTGGCCCGCCTAGTAAACAGAGATGGGCGCACAAAACTCAGAGCGTACCCAAATTGGGCGGCTCAGAGACAAGGTTATTGTGCAGCTCTTCAGTTTGTACAGAGCATGGAGATCGATCCCAATACAGGCTTCATGTACGTCATAGATACTGGTCGTGTTGGACTGTCTCTGAATCTGTGCCCCGCTAAACTCGTTGTCTATGACTTAAACACAGACAAACAAGTAGACATGTACGAGTTTCCTGATAATGTAGTCAGCAGTACCAGCAATTTCCTCAATGACCTCGTCCTGGATTACGTCAAGGGGCAGGTGAGGTACGCATACATCACTGATACTAACGACGCCAGCATTATTATCTACGATTTTCACGCTCGCTTATCTTGGAAGCTTAAAGACCCATCTATGAAAACTGAAAGTAACGGAACGGTGATCACCATAAATGAGATTCAGTATAATTTTCCAATCGCACTGAACGGCATTGCAATGTCCCCAGATTTCAAATACGTTTACTACTGCTCTCTAGGAGGCTTAAATTTGTACCAAATTCCAACAGAGACTCTCCGAAACCCAGGCGCTTCCAACAGCACAGGGATCCGACTGCTAGGGAGGAAGGTTTCACAAACAGATGGAATGATCCATGGTGGTAAATTCCTATACTACGGGGCCATTGGACTTAATGCCGTCTACTTCTGGAATGCCACC
>JACEFZ010005115.1:45000-82945 GCA_014155875.1 Cepaea nemoralis
TCCTAACAGAATGGTGTTATCAACGGAAAACAAGAATTTTTCAAATGTATTCTACATACAAAGTGTAGTGAGACTTTACAAACACCTAGGTATTTACTACCGGAAGTATGTTAACCTATTTCAGTATGTTTAGTTTACAGAATTGACTCATAACTTACCAACTGTCTAGGCCAGTTAAGGGGAATTGTTTCACAGTCACGTAAGGAGAATATTCAACAACAGAGGAGAAAATGGATATCAAGCATCTACCATCCAATTAACGCTGTCAGAAGATGTCTGTTAACTTCCAGCTCCAACTTCCTCTCTTTTCCATAGCCTCAAAAATTACTTCACAACACAAGTAAATACCTAAAATACAGTTACAACATTCATTCATTCAGTAGCATGTCCTTTGCAGAACCTCGCTCCCATAACAACCTTGCGGAAAACCTCTCGATCATAAGCAAGATGTCCGATACACCCATCTGGAGATCATCCGCCACATCCTGCACCCATCTTCTCTTTGGTCTTCTTCTTCCTCTCTTCCCAGGCATATACCCCTCTATTATTGTTCTCTGTAAACTTTCGTGACGTTTCAAGTGACCAAAATATTTCAATTTTCTTTATTTTATCGTCTTTAAAAGCCAACCTTCTTCAATATTCAGCTCTTGAAGTATGGATGCATTTGTTCTTTTCTTTACCCAAGATATTCTTAGAACTCGATGTTTATATTCAAAGGCATTTATGCGCTGTTCAGCTTGTTTAGTAAGTGTCCATATCTCACAGGCGTATGTTGCAATGGGAAAGATGCATGCTCTTAAAAATCTAATTTTTGTAGTTCTATCTGCCCAGCTCCATAATTTATTCAGTTGTCTTTGAAGAGCAATTGATTGACGTGATTAATTTCTTTCATTGAGTCACCGTTGTTTGTAATCAATGACCCAAGATATTCAAAATGTTCCACCACCTCCAATTTTTTCTCATTAACATATATTTCTTTCTCCATAGTAGTTTTATCTGTATGCATTATCTTTGTGTTTGCTATGTTAAGATACAAGTTGTGATTTTCACTATTCAATTAGGTTGGGCTATTAGGTTTTCTATACCATTCTTTTGGTTAGTGAAGAACAGTATGGATTTGTGGAGGGAAAGGGCACAAACAATGCAATCTATACATTACGGACACTAATAGAAAGGTCAATAGAGAAACAGAAAGACATATATTTATGCTTCATAGATTATACTAAGGCATTTGATAAAGTAAAGCATGATGAACTGATTAAAATGTTGGAAGATATCAACATTGATGGGAAAGATTTAAGAATAATAAAGAATATTTACTGGAACCAAGTAGCAGCAATTAAAATTGGAAATAAAGAGTGTAGTTACGAATACATAAAGCTAGGAGTACGACAGGGATGTGTCTTGTCACCAGATCTCTTCTCCCTATATAGCGAAGTAATAATGAGAGAGATCAAAGAGATGCCAGGAATACTAGTTGGAGGTTATAATATAAATAATATACGCTATGCAGATGACACAGTATTGGTGGCAGATAAATCAACAGACCTACAACAATTGTTGGACACTGTAGTAACAGAGAGTGCAAGGAAAGGACTCTCCTTGAATATCAAGAAAACAGTAACAATGGTGATATCAAAGAAAATGGTGACACCAAAATGTGACATAGAAATAGAAGGAAAAATTCTTAACCAAGTGGATAATTTTAGATACCTAGGGACATTTATAACATCAGATGGAAGATGTACAACAGAGATTAAGAGCAGAATATGGCAAGCAAAGGCCGCATTTCAGAAAATGAAGAGTATCTTGTGCAATAGGTCACTATCACTGAGTGTAAGACAGAGAGTGCTGAAATGCTATGTAGAACCAGTTTTGCTGTATGGCAGTGAATCTTGGAATGTAAATGAACAAATTAAGAAGAAATTAGAAGCAACAGAGATGTGGTTCCTGAGACGAATGTTGCGAATTCCTTGGACTGCCAGAGTAACTAACAACGACTGCCTGAAACAGGCTAATGAAACTAGAACACTATATACAACAATAAGAAAGAGACAAACAGCTTTCTTTGGTCATGTAATGAGAAGAGAGGCATTGGAGAACATCGTGACAACTGGAAAGATCGAGGGGAAGAGAGGCAGAGGCAGACCAAGAGAAATGATGCTGGATAGATTGAGACGGTGGTACGGAGGAATATCAGCAGCAGAGTTGATCCAGAAAACCAAAGACCGAGATCTGTGGAGAGCCATGAACGCCTACGCCAGCTGGCAGGGCACTTGATGATGATGATGATACCATTCTAATTATAACATTGATCCTCTGATAATATATATTTCTTTTATATTGATGATTCCTCAATGGCCGTCTTTTCTACCCGAGCCATTCTATTCTAATGATTTGGATCAGTCCATTAAATTGAGTTTTCCATCAGAATTCTCGCATCCCGTTAATGCCATTTTGGTTGGTGGTGTTGCGTGCTGGAAGAACTGAGATGGTGGTAGTGATGATTATCAGCAGCAGACTTGATCCAGACGACCAGAGACAGACATCTGTTGTGAGACATGGACGCCTAGGACAGTTAACAGAGAAGATGACGAATTTCTCAAATTTTGGCTGATAAATATTTTCTTCCGGTGTATATTCTTTGTCCTCAGTCTAGACAGGGATGTGTATTTCGTCACAATGACATGCACACAACAGGCGTACAAAGAACAATACAAATGCGCGCGCACAAACACACACACACACGCACACATACACGATTAGACATATAGACACACTTAAATACAAATTGTTAGACACACATACAGGTGTATGTACACATATTTAGTAGATTAGAGCAGGTGCATTTTAAAGCATATTTAATGGTAATCATCATCATTATGTGCCATACCGATAAGCGTGGACGGCCATGTTGTTTCGCCAACTAACACGATCACCAGAGTCGTGGATCAACTTCGTGTTCTTGTCCCGACATGCCACGTGGTCAAGCCAACCAGGTATTTACTTCTCTGCATACCCCTTTTTCATCTCAAATGAATCTTGCCAGCTGTCACCAAGTTCTCTAGGTTATTTTTCTCTCATAATGTGCCTAACATATCATGACTGTCTACTTCTATTAATTTCTCTAATCAGTTTACAATGTTTATTTGTTTCTTGTACGGATTGGTTTTTCTGTCTGTCAATGGTTTGCATTTTCCTAGAAACCACTTTTCCACTGCCATTAGATGTTTTTCAGCTAGTCTGCTCTTTGTCAATTTTTCACATCCATATAAAAGTACAGATACTATGTATCACTTAATCACTCTTTTTCTCGCTGCAATTGACATCTGTTTATTGGTCAGTACGTTTTTCATCTTGCAAAAGGTAACCTTTGGTATAGGGATTCCTATTCTAATCTCTTCAAGGTTAGTGATTATACACTATCTAAATATTTGGTAAATCCATAAAATAACCAGGATTTAAACTCAA
This sequence comes from Cepaea nemoralis, assembly GCA_014155875.1. Lineage (NCBI taxonomy): Eukaryota > Metazoa > Mollusca > Gastropoda > Stylommatophora > Helicidae > Cepaea > Cepaea nemoralis. Next base: position 48,472 of record JACEFZ010005115.1, read on the forward strand.
GGCAAAAATTGTCTTCTGACGTTTTTAATTTAATAGGCCATCACATACATTAGTATGCGATGTTCATGTTGTACCGTCTGTCGACTTGGCGTGTCCTGTATTTAAGTTTTAAACTGTGTCATTGTCCCGGATGTTTGAGGACTGCATCTTTCATTCTTTGCATAAATGAGGTCGGGTTTACCTCTTATGGGATAAATTTCAGTGTTGAGCTATTTCGTTTAGGAGTCTCCTGTAGATTGATTGACTTCTTTTAGCGTACATTCCTTTGTTGAACAACCTCTTTTAGCGTACATTCCTTTGTTGAACAACCTCTTTTACCGTACATTCCTTTGTTGAACAACCTCTTATAGGGTACATTCCTGTTTTAACCAACCTCTTATAAGGTACATGCCTGTGTTGAACAACCTCTTATAGGGTACATTCCTTTGTTGAAAAACCTCTTATGTGGTACATTTCTGTGTTGAATAACCGCTTATAGGGTACACTTATTTTATTGAACAACCTCTTATAGGGTACATTCCGCGAGGGATGGTCTGGTTCGCAAGATCAGTCCCGCATTTGGCGTTCGTTGTTTCAAATGGCCGTGTGAGGTGCACCCAATCGGGAACTTCCCAGCCGAGGCAAGTTAACGAGGCAGCCGTTTCGAGAATGTGACCGCAGCGCGAAGCCGAAGTCGCGTTTTTAGCTGGCGAAAGAGCAATATTTGTACGATCGTTCGACGAGGTCTCGATAAGCGCCCACTCTATCTCGATGAGTAGTGGGCCTGCAGTCAGTAAGTTGGCATAGCTTATAGCCTATAAGTTATAGGTCAGTCCTGCCTGGCGTCATTTGAAATCTCGTCGGTAGGCGTCCAGTGGTTTTGCATGTATCACTGGGTACCAAGGGAGCGCTCTGAGCGATTGCTACTTCTGGTCTCTGTGTGCGTGAATTGTCTGTATATGTGATAGATATCTGGTTGATCCTGCCAGTAGCCATATGCTTGTCTCAAAGATTAAGCCATGCATGTCTAAGTTCACACTGTCTCACGGTAAAATCGTCAATGGTTCATTAAATACGTCGAGGCTCCTTAGATGACAAGATACTACTTTGATAACTGTGGCAATTCTAGAGCTAATGCATGCTTACCAAGCTCAAATCAATCGTCGTTGCCCTTCGCGGGGCGCGGCGTTCCCACTGGTGACTCTGGATAACTTTGTGCTGGTCGCATGGCCTTACATACCGGCGATGCATCTTTCAAATATCTGCCCTATCAAATGTCGATGGTACGTGACATGCCTACCATGTTTGTAACGGGTAACGGGGAATACGGGTTCAATTTTTCGGAGAGGGAGAATGAGAAACAGCTACCACATCCAAGGAAGGCAGTAAGCGCGCAACTTACCCACTCCCGGCACGGGGAGGTCGTGACGAAAAATAACACTATATCAAAGCCTTTAACGAGGATCTATTGGAGGGCAAGTCTGGTGCCAGTAGCCGCGGCAATTCCAGCTATTATAGCGTATGGTAAAGTTGTTGCAGTTAAACTGCTTGTAGTTGCATCTCAAGTGCAGGCGGGTGGTCCGGCTCACGCCGGTTCAGTGCTCCTTGTTCCTGCTCTCTCCCGTGGGTGCTTTCGCTGAGCGTTCCGATAGGAGGGCGCGTTTACTGAATAATAGTGCATGTAATAATGGAATAGGACCTGGGTTCTTCTTCTTTGTGTTCATCCGGAGTGTTTTTTCAGATATGATTGCGGTGTATCCAGTTAGGCACCCTTGGGTCGAAACCCTTAGGCCAACACATCCGACGTTTAGCGTACAATTTTAACCAGGTTAGCATTCCTCGGAGACTCTCACTTTTGTGGTACCGTCCACATCCCAGCTGGTCAAGTTGGAACAGTAGAAGACTTCACGGTCATCCCTCAAAGGAAGGCAGGGACAGTCCATGGCATTTTCCGCCATCCAGGGTGGCTTCCATAATTGCAGAGCCGACACATTGCGTCCTGGTGCTGGGCTCACCGAGGGAATCGTCATGTCCTGCTCATGGCTGCTTTAATTCCTCACTTCAATATATTGGGCATTTCGTTCGCCCCGGGCCGTTCCCGCACAAACCAGACAGGTCTGCAGACTGGTATCCACTCAGCGAGTTTTCGATTCGGACATGTGCTTGTCGTTGTGCCCGTCAGAGCTGTTCCAGGCACGACGGACATTCGGAAAACTACCTAGTCAGAGCTGTTCCGAACAAGAGCGGCATTCGGAAACTAGATAGTCAGAGCTGTTCCTAGCACGAGATACATTTGGACGAGACATTTCACTCGGACGTAAATGCGTAGTGCCAATTTTTATTTTGCCACCCGTAGGAAGGCACTTCTGACTTCGGCGGGCATTTTTAATGAGGTTAGCCTTCCTTGGGTTTCGAGGCACGTTAGACTTATTGTTGTGGTGTCGCCCACATCGCAGCTGGTCAAGATAGAACGGTCAAAGACATCACGGTCAACCCTCAAGGGAAGGCAGGGGCAGACCATGGGCGTTCCCTGCTATCCAAGGAGGCTTCCATAATTGCAGAGCCGGCACAAACTGCTCTGAGACTTGACTCACCCGAGGAATTGCCACGTCCTGCTCATGGCTGCTTTGATTCCTCACTTCCATGTATTGGGCATTTTGCTTGCCACTTGTCTCTCAAGCACAAACCCGGAACGGACAGTCTGGGAACGACATCCACTAGGTAAGCTTTCGCTTCAGACTTCTGACCAATCAATGGATTCGATAGTCAAGCGTTCCATTTCGTGTTATTGAGACGTTTTTCCACCTTTGACTACACTCTATGTGAGCAAAGATACAGAAATTTTTCGTAATCATTTCGTGCGACTGGGGCGCTTTTTTACCTTTAGTACTCGCTCACAAAGTAGGCTACATGTGCTGCCGGCTCAACACCTTACCTCAGTGCATCAGTGAGCGAAAAACGGCCAGGCCTTCTCATCCGGGGATCCCTCATATCCCCCAACTGAGAACCTTCGAAACAAGTATCTGAACTAAGCATGTATCGTGCTTAGCATCGTACCTCAATTTTTCGGTAGGTGTGTATCGGTCCGGCTCTCAGGTCCAAGGATTAATGGCTAGAGGCGTTCAGCCTTATCCCTCAGATGAGAACCTTAGTGCTTGTGTCCGGACCAAGAACGTCTGCCTTCGTGCGCCTGATTTAAACGTTTGACTACTATCCTCAGTCTACCTGCAGAGCAGCAGGTTGTGTTTCGCTTAGTCTGGCTCCTATCCCATAAGCTGTCCGATATGTAGTTTTTCATCCATCGACATAGCGCATGGGGTCAATGGGACACGCAAGCCCCCTCCCTCCTCCCCCACCGTAACAAGGTGGAGTGGAGACACCACATGGGGGGGGGGGGAGGGGACCTGTGTTCTATTTTGTTGGTTTTCGGAACTGGAGGTAATGATTAACAGGGACAAACAGGGACATTAATACTGCGGCGGTAAAGGTGAAATTCTTGGATCGCCGCAAGACGAGCTACTGCGAAAGCATCTGTTAAGAATGTTTTCATTAATCAAGAACGAAAGTCACAGGCGCGTAGACGATCAGATACCGTCGTAGTTCTGATCATAAATGATGCCAACTATCCATCCGCAGGAGTTGCTTCCATGACTCTCCGGGCAGCTTTCCCATGGGCAAAGTGAAGCAAAATGGAATATACCCTGGCTAGCAAATTCATTGCATATAAAGTCAGAATCATTTGCAAGGTGCCACTACATGCTTGGTCCAGACACTTGCTCTACGGCTCTCAGCTGAGGGATGTGGCTGAACGCCTCTAAGTCAATATGCGAGAGCCTGTCCGTTACTCTCCTTCTGCTGCATGGAAGTGAAATACTGAGCAGGTAGCATCTGCAGCCCACTTCGTGAGCGTTACTCCATCATTGGTACCTTTCCGTCTTGGAAGACAATAGTTTGGTACATTGTGCTTCAAAAAGGCTTAATAACTACGATCCATGGCGGTGGCGAGTGTGGCTGGTAATTCCAATTCTTGCTGCAAATGTTTGCCCACAGTAGGTGCATGTGAAAACATGGTCATTTCCACCATTTTGCACCATCTTACGTCTCTCACGCTCTGTGTGTGCTTTATCTGCAATCATTTTCTCCTTTGTCTTTATTCCATTTCTGATAGTTGCCCTCCATGCAACACGTTCAGCGGCGACGTGCTCCCAATGTGCATTATCAATGCCTGTATCAATCATGTCCCGCTTACACACATCTTTGTATCGTAGTAGAGACCGACCCTAAGATCTCCTACCCGTCTGTAATTCACCAAAAGAGATGTCCTTTGGTATTCTACCATCATCCATCCTCCTATCGTGTCCTATCCATCTAAGTCTAAGAAGACTGAGCATGGAATACACCGCAACACAACCTGATCTTTCCAATACTTCAGTATTTTTGATTTTGTCTTGCCACTTAATACCAAGTATTCTTCGCAGACACCGCATATGAAAGCTGTTTAAACGTTTCTCTTGGCGTGAGTAAGTTGTCCAGGTTTCACTGCCATAAAGAAGAGTACTAAGGACACAGGCTTGGTAGACGAGGACTTTTGTTTTGGCAGTAAGCTTCCTGTTCTCCCAGACTCTTTTTGCTAACATGTTCATTGTTGTTGCTGCCTTGCCAATCCTGATGTTGATTTCCTGATCGAGGGATAATTTGCTATTTACCTCTGATCCTAGATATGTAAAATGGTCTACTATCTCCAGTTCGGCGTCGTCAATAAAGATTGATGGTACACCATGTGCACCTTGTGACATAATCTGTGTCTTCTTTTTGTTAATTGTTAAACCAAATTCAGAACAAGCATTGGAGAATGCAGATAGTAGCTGTTGTAATTCTTCCTCAGAGTGGGTCGTAATCGCAGCATCATCCGCAAAAAGCAACTCTCTGATTAGTACCCTGCTAATTTTGGTCTTGGCCTTCAATCTCTGAGCATTATAGAGGCCACCATCTGAGCGTGAGTGAATGTATATACCGTCATCCTGATCACGAAAGGCATATTTCAGTAGAAGTGAAAAGTATATCCCAAAGAGGGTGGGGGATAGTACACAACCTTGCTTAACTCCACTCTTGATTTCAAACTCTTCTGAAGTTGAGCCATCAAACTTGATTATACCCTTCATGCCTGTGTGGAACGATTCCACAATGGACAGAAGAGTTGGTGGGCAGCCAATCTTCTTTAGTGCTTTGAACAGACCCTCACGACTGACCAAATCGAATGCCATTGTGAGGTCGATGACGGCAATAAACAGTGGCTGATTTTGTTCCCGGCATTTTTCTTGCATCTGTCGCAATGAGAATATCATATCAATGGTAGACCGGTTCTGAGGGAAGCCGCACTGTGATTCGGGGTAGACTTGATCTCCCAGGACTTGAAGTCTGCGCAGGACAATTCTGGCAAATACTTTCCCAACAATACACAGAAGTGAGATACCCCTATAGTTGTTACAGTCGCTCCGATCTCCCTTGTTCTTGTACAGCGTTATGATGTTTGAATCTTTGAAATCCTGTGGGACTTGTCCTTCTCGCCAGCAGAGCTCTATTAGCTGGTGGATCTGTAGAGCGAGTGTGTCTTGCCCACTCCTGATTACCTCTATTGGAATCCCATCCTTACCTGGAGCCTTGCCAGATGCAAGCTCATTTATAGCACACTTAACTTCTGTTATAGTGGGAAGTGTGTCCAGGTGGTCAAGAGTTGGTAGGGCCTCTATGGCGTTGAGGGCATCATCCGCTAGCTTGGTCTCACTTGAGTAAAGCTCTAAATAGTGCTCGACCCATCTATCCATCTGCTGTTTCTTATCAGTGATGATTTCTCCAGTCAAGGTTTTCAGCGGTGCGCTTCTTTTGATCATTGGACCACAGGCTTTCTTTATCCCTTCATACATGCTTCTGATGTTTCCCTTATCACTTGCGATTTGAATGGACTCACATAACTTGATCCAATAGTCATTCGCACACTGCCTGGCAGCCTTTTGTACATCCTTCCTCGCTTGCTTCAGCTCACTCAGAGTGTTACGCGTTGGTCTTTCCTTGTTTCTTAAGAGAGCTATCTTCTTTTTATCAATCAAGGGCTGCAGTATCTGGCTGTTTGCCGCAAACCAGTCCTAGCCTCTTATGATCCACAGTGCCGTAAACCCCTACCGCTGTTTTATAAATAGTTTTGTTAAGTTTACTCCATTTATCATTTACTATACAATTTTCTGATGTATCATTGAAAGCGTCTTCAAGTTGCTGTTGAAATTCAAAGCACTTTCCAGGATCGTGAGTGTTAATAAGATTAATCCTGGGGCTAGACTTGTGTTTAGCTGTGTAGATTCTCTTTGGTCTCAGTCTAACCCTTGCAACAACCAAAGAATGATCTGTATCACAGTCAGCACTGTGGTAACTTCGAGTTAATGATGTATGGTTCAGATGTTGTCTCCGTGTGATAATGAAGTCCAGCTGATGCCAATGGCCGGATCTTGGATGTTTCCATGTGACCTTATGCATCTCTTTTGTTTTAAAAAAGGAGTTTGTAATACATAGGTCATTTATAGTGCAATGCTCCAGCAGCCTTTGCCCATTATCATTCATGCGACCGATGTTGTATTTTCCAAGGCACACTGGCCATGAACTCGAGTCCTTGCCCACACGAGCACTGAAATCACCGAGCATATAAATGTAGTCGGATTTTGGAACTGCCTTGATCGCAGAGTCTAGCTGCTCATAGAACGTATCCTTCACATCATCAGAGGAAGCCAGTGTCGGTACATATGCAGTGAGAATCGTGGCAAATCCACAAGAGGTTGCCAAGCGCAGTGATAATAATCTTTCATTATCTCCAGCTGGGATATCAATCATTCCCAGTAGCGAATTCTTCACTGCAAAGCCCACACCATGTTGCCTTTTTTGTGCCTGCCCTCTTCCCTTCCAAAAACAGGTGTAATTGTTTTCCCTGAGTGACCCTTCCTCAGCGAGGCGAGTCTCCTGCAGGCCAGCAATATTAATGTTAAGACGATTGAGTTCAGCATCAATCACAGCCGTTTTTCTCACATCGTCAATATTTGTCAAGTCAGTGGAAAATCCTGACCACATGGTTCTCACGTTCCAGGTTGCAAAGCCGTAGCTTGAGGTTTCTATTTTTATTTTTGTTTGTACCTGGTGCATTGGTTTTACAGGCTGCGATTCAGATTTTGTCCTAGCCCCAAGCACCCATTGAAGCAGGCAGGCTGTGGCGGATCAGCACCCAATTGACCGGGGGCTGCCCAGCTTGAGGCGGGCGGTAGCTGATCAGTGACACCTGTAGGTGTCTCCCACCGTCAGAGGAAACGCGTGGCGCCCCATGTCTACGCCAACTGACAAGGACTTATAACCCGTAACAGTTGCCTCTCGCTTTGATTCCGAGACCGGTTAAGACCAGGATGGAGTTATTGCCTCTCCATAGCACAAAGCCTGGGCTAAAATAAAGAAACCATGTCTTGCCCATGCAGAATGATCCCTCTCTCGGCCTGCCTAGTTCACTCCAGAGGAAAGTTAACACCTATACATCTGGAACAAGACAAGCTGCAGAAGCTGCCGGATCAGCAAAGCAATGCTCTAACTGTCCGCCTGTTGGAGCTTCGATCCTAGACCAGCTGCCAACCAAGGTCTAGGGCCTTGTCTGCCCTGCCATGACTTATTTTGTCTTTGGGTTGCATTTCCTCGCACTAGGATAAGGCTAGTACCCTCCCAATTGCGCTCTTCCGCCCGAAGCCGTTGGCACAATGTGGGGTGTCGGGTTTGGTAAGCGCCGCCCAACATTCGGCGCTGATAGAAAGCAGGTAGTACCGTCTACTGTTATACGGTAGCTCAGTCATATCTGACTAAGACCTGACTACAAGCGTGAGCGTTACTAAAGGTGGACAAAAGCGTCCCAAAGGGCACGCAATGAAATATTGCTCGGCTAGATGATCCATTACGAGGAATGTCAGTATCTCAAGCTCATTGAGTGAGCGTTGTCAAAGGTGGAAAAATGTCTCATTGGCACGAAATGGAATATTGCTTGGCTAGTGAATCCATTACGTGGAAGTCCGAAGCGAAAGCTTGCTGTGTGGATGCCATCTTCATACAGGTTCTCCTGGTCTTCGGAGGAGGAGCCTGCGGTCATCGGGAAGCCCAATATGCGGAAGTGAGGCTAAGCAGCCATGCGCATGACGTAACGATTCCTTGGGTGAGCCAAGTACCAGAGCGCTATGTGTCGGCTCTGCAATTATGGAAGCCTCTTTGGATGGCGTAGGATGCCCATGGTCTGCCCCTGCCTTCTCTTGAGGGTTGACCTGATGTCTTCGGTCCTTCTAATTTGTTAAGTTGGGATGTAAGTGACACCACAACAGTGAGAGTCGAATGTCCCTCGAAACACCCGGGAAGCTTAACACGGTCAACAAATGCCCGCAGAAGTCGGATATGTCGGCCTAACGTCGCAAGAACGCAGCGCTGCTGTAAACAGGCACAACGCAATCACGTCCGAAAAAAACTCTCCGGATGAACGCAGCAGAAGAAGAAGGGTACATTGCTGTGTTAAACAACCTCTTATAGAGTACATTCCTGTGTTGGAAAAAGGCCTTATAGGGTATATCCCCTTGTTTAAAGACCTCTTATAGCAGTGGTTCTCAACCGGTGGGGATTTCCACCACGGGGGGAATTTTAGATTTTTTTTTTTTTTTTTGGTTGTTTTTTTTTTTTTTTTGGGGGGGGGGGGGGAATTAAGATTATTTTAAGATCGCGTTAATACAGGAACCAATTACTTGATATTGCTTTTCCCTCGATACTTAACGATTCTGTACATCTCCCCCTTCTTAAATTCGTTTTATAACATAAGAAGACCAGCAAATCACGTTTAATGTAGACCTCTAGACGTGTTCTTAAATGTTATTAAATTTAGCTTCGCTTTTTACGTATACTTTGTAGGGGCGGTGGTGGGATTTACAGGGAGGAAATACGAAGGGGTGGGGGGGGGTGACATTCTGAACAAATGGTGAAGGGGTGCATGGGCCAAAAAAATATTTGAGAACCACTGTCTTATAGGATACATGTATGTGTTGAACAACCTCTTATAGGGTACATTCCTGTGTCTAACAACTTCTTCTGGGATATATTTCTGTGGCCAAGAACTTTTTATTTAGTACATTCTGCGTGAGCAACGTTTTTTAGGGTACATTGCTGTGTTGAGCAACTTTTTATAGGGCTAAATCCTGTGTTGAGGACGTTTTATATGGTAACTTTTTTGGAGGGAGGTTTATTCTACGGTGCATTCCTTTGTTGAGCAACTTCTAATCGGGCGTGCATCATCATTCGCAACTGCGAGCGCTATCAAGAACAAGTCTCCCAAACAGTTCAAGAAGCCTGATACGGGGTAGGAAAATGGCACGTTGCAAAACCAACAACAAGAAACACCAGACTCACAACATGTGCAGCGTGGGAGCCGACAAGACCGTAAAGAAGATGAGCGGAGAGAGCCTGCCTGCTAGCTGCAACAAAGAACCTGAAACTACAGTCATCTCAATTAAAGATACCACGAGGAAGATCGACGACAACCCACCACAGACAAGAGCCAAGACAGCTGAGAAGAAGAGGGAGGAGAAAGACACCAGAGTCGGAAACATCGATGATTCAAAGACATTCAGATTGGTTGTCAAGCGTATCCAACTAGAGCTGACAGATGAGCAGCTCCCGAAGCAGCTACAACAGTAGAATCTCCACATCCGAATCCTGAGGGCGGACGTACTCCAAGATCCCTACTACGCGGGCGGTGGTGACCACTGAGGGCAGCGAGATACCAAGCCAGGTATCGAAAAACAAGAAAGTACAACAGCCTGAAAGATTCATACCAAGAATCACTCAATGTTCAAGATGCCAGAGGGCCGGCCACAGCAGAACAACATGTCGCAGCAAGACAGAGATCTGCCGAATACTGCACCAATCACCACGTCATTCAAGGAGTGTCCGCTGGCCAAACTAGGACACGGACTTCCGACTGACCCAACAACAAGAGAAAGTGTGCCAACTGCCTGGCAAGCATGGAGCAAGATACGCTGGGCTTCCATACCCCCACAGACATCAGAGACGTCTTAAAGATGCCCCATTACACATAAGACACCATATGAGGAAGCAATGCGGAGGTGCGAGACAGCCACGTGCATCTCACAAGCTGAAACTACACAATAACTACAAAGCCAGATTGACGAGCTAAAGAAACATATCAAGCTACTTCAAACACCGGCACCAACCAGCGACAATAAAATTCTGCTTGATGAAATAAAGGAGATTCAGCGAAACATCAAACAATAGGTAGGGCGCATTGCCGAGATGAAGAAGGAGAACGAAGAAAACCTACAAATGATCAAGACCGAAAGAGAACTACTGAACGCCTAAAGGGAACAATTCCAATACACACCAACAGAAACCATGCAAGAGACCACAGAGAAACCGCAAGATGAAACCGGACAAAAGACCGAGCCGGAACCGCAAGCTAAAGCCAACAGCCCAACCACGACGTCCAAGAAACTCGAGGAGAAAAGAATATCCCGCCAGATCTCTGAAGAAATCCGGATGAGCACAATGACGACGACATAGAGCACACCCTGCCAACCTTCCCATTTACATTGGAGGAGCTCCTCACGGAGAACGCAGAATACAAAAGGAAAGAGGAACTCAGGCGCAAGGAAGAAAGGAAAAAAATAGAAGCCCAAGAAATTCAAGGGGAAACCAAAACCTGCCAGACCTCTGTAGAATACCCAGACATAATGTGGGATGAAGAACACCCCGAATACGAATCTGGATACTATATAGATGGCACAGAGATCGTCCCATGGCTGACCACAGAGGAAGAAATCGAAAGGCAGCAGAAGATCAAACTCGAAAGTGAAAAAAGGCGCAAGGAGGAAAATGAAAACATCGAAAAGCTTCTCCAGACAATACACAATAAAAGGAGGCAAAAAGACCAAATAAAAAGTCCTTATAAGGGACTGCAACCAATCAAGCCAGAGGAGTCAGGAGCCTACACCAATCAAAGAATGCACCAGAGGAGACGGGCACAAAGGGCGACTCGCCGACCAACCCACCAGCTGACGTCACAGACACAAAAGCCCACATAACCAGTCCGGTTCAGGACTCACTCGTAAGAGCGCACAGACAAAAACAGGATTAAACCCACAAAAACCACGGACCTCAACTCTAACCAAGGCTGAATAAGCAGGTTGAACGAGGAAAAAGTTTGGATTTTTTGTTTTTTAATCAAGCATGCTATAATCGGGTGCATTCCACAGTAAGACGCTTCTTCTATGGTGCACATCCAAATTTCATAAACGGCGCTTGTATAGGTTGAGAAACTCTGTACATAATACTCCCTGTGGTTGAATAATTTCCATTATAATACTCCCCTAGGTTGAGCAACTTCCTATAAAACACTTCCTAGGTTGAGAAGCTTCTCATAGAACACTCCTCTAGGTTGAATAACCTCCTATAGAACACTCGCCTCGGTTGAATAACCTCCTATAGAACACTCCTCTAGGTTGAGCAACTTCCTATAGAACACTCCCCTATGTTGAGCAACTTCCTATAGAACACTCCCCTAGTTTGATCAACTTCCTATAGATTACTGTCCTAGGTTGAGCAATTTCCTATAGGACACTCCCCTAGGTTGAGCAACTTCCTATAGAACACTCCCCTAGGTTGAGCAACTTCCTATAGAACACTCTCCTAGGTTGAACAACTTCCTATAGAACACTCGCCTAGGTTGAGCAACTTCCTATAGAACACTCCCCTAGGTTAAGCAACTTCCTATAGAACACTCCCCTAGGTTGAACAACTTCCTATAGAACACTCCCCTAGGTTGAGCAACTTCCTATAGAACACTCCCCTATGTTGAGCAACTTCCTATAGAACACTCCCCTAGGTTGAGCAATTTCCTATAGAACACTCCCCTAGGTTGAGCAACTTCAGATAGAACACTCCCCTAGGTTGAACAACTTCCTATAGAACACTTCCCTAGGTTGAGCAACTTCCGATAGAACACTTACCTAGGTTGAGCAACTTCCCATAGAACACTCCTCTAGGTTGAATAACCTCCTATAGAACACTCGCCTAGGTTGAGCAACTTCTTATAGAACACTCCCCTAGGTTGAATAACCTCCTATAGAACACTCCCATAGGTTGAGCAACTCCCTATAGAACACTCCCCTAGGTTGAATAACCTCCTATAGAACACTTCTCTAGGTTGAATAACCTCCTATAGAACACTCCTCTAGGTTGAATAACCTCCTATAGAACACTCCCCTAGGTTGAGCAACTTCCTATAGAACACTCCCCTAGGTTGAATAACCTCTTATAGAACACTCCTCTAGATTGAGCAACTTCCTATAGAACACTCCCTTAGGTTGAATAACCTCCTATAGAACACTCCCCTAGGTTGAATAACCTCCTATAGAACACTCTTGACAAGCTAAAGGTAAAGACGTTCCAGTATGACAGTACAGGGCAAGATGTGGTGAGTAAAATAAGACGTGACAAGCGCAGAACGTTTCAGGGCAGGGAAAAAAGCTGGGAGCAGCCACCGTGGTGGAGTTTCGAGGTGGAGAAGGCGTGGGTGGATAAGCGTAGTGCTGTAAGGAGATGGCAAAATGCCAAGAAGAACAGAGCTGGTCATCCTAGTCCCTGCTTGCACTTAGAAAGAGAGATGCACACAAAAGTAAGCTATTTCAAAAAACTGGTCAAGGTGGTTAAAAGCGAAAAATGGGCAGAGGTGTGTCAAAGCGTAAGCACAGACAAGTCACTGAAATTGTTCTGGCGACTACATAAAAGCATGAGTGGTGTAGTCAAGAATAAGAGCATTTCTGACTTCCAAGGTGCTGACCTCATCTGGCAGAGGACTGACGAGGACAAGGGCAAAGCCCTCTTTGAACGCTACCTTGAGCAGAGCAACCAGACAGACATGGGAGGCCGGAATCTGGCCAAGGAGGTCACCTCAGACAGATGCAAGGCCCAGAACACTTCGGATGAAGACACAGTGACAGTGAAAGAAATCAAGGCTGTGCTTCGACGATCAAAAAACAGTGCTCCAGGTCCTGATGGCATAAGATACGACGACATAAATAGGTGTACCGACAATGAGCTAGAGAAACTAGCAGACATGTACAACAACAGTATATGGAGTGCTAGCATCAAGGAGTAATGGTTACACAGCTATCTGATTCCCTTGCCGAAGCCTGACAAAGACCACAAAAAAATTCAGGGATATCGAATTATAACCATGCAGAATACAATTGGCAAGCTGCTGGAGAAGGTAATTGCCAGGAAAATATCAAGCCAACTAGAGAGGCAAGGTGTTTTCCCACCTACCCTGGGTGGGTACCGTCCAAAAAGAGAAACCTGGACCAATGCAGCAGTCTTTGCCCATGATGTCTATGAAGGTTTCCACTCAGGCACTGAAACCGTTGCTGCAGCGATTGATCTTGAGGACGCATACAACAGAGTACCACTGGATATTTTAATGTTTCAGCTTCTTGAACTAAACGTAAGTCCATTCCTCCTTAGTTGGATCGCTGCAGCCCTCTTCCAACGGAAAGTAGTTTTTAGATGTGGCAGTTGGACTTCGGAACCAACAACAATATATCCTGGCCTACCACAGGGATCACCATTATCTCCGGTACTGTTCAACGCCTACACAGTGAGAATCACCAGTGAGCAGATCACTGGACCTGGCAGGACATTGTCATATGCCGATGATGTTTTAGTGTATCGTCAGGGGAAGGATAGAGAGGAGGTTGCTGTGGAACTACAAACCGAACTCAATCGCATAAGTACTTGGTGTGATGAAGCTGGGGCAATGGTCAACCCAACAAAGGCAACCGTGACTTGGTTCTCGTTGAATAATCATATTGTCAACAATCCAACACCAACTGTAATGCTGTGTTCAGAGACGGTGGAAAGAACGCAGGCAATGAATTACCTGGGGGTACGGTTTGATCGAAGCCTTGCTTATAATGTGCACATAGACCAGGTGATAACAAAGGCCAAGCGGGGTTTGGCAGCGATGCGGGTGATGGCGGCAGCAAACTGTGAGCAGCGCCATCTATGTCTTCTGTACGAGGGGCTGGTCATGTCTGTTTTGGAGTATGCAATGGCAATCCTGACTGTCAGCCATAAGCAGATAGAAACGATGGAAAGGATACAGAATGAAGCTATGCGCATTATTCTTGGATGTACAAGAGATACAGCATGCAGGGCGATGCGCTACCTTCTTGATTTTCCAACCATTGAAGAGAGAATGCAAGTTTGCAGGGCACGCGCCTACCTCAGAATTAACGCAAACACACAGCATCCACTGCATAGTGAAATTAGGAAGGTGAAGGGCAGCAGGTTAATAAGAGGACGGTCGTGGATGGGTCAAGCCGAAGACATTCTTCAACAGGTGTGTTCACTTGAGGACTTAGAACCTGGCGAGGAGTGGGTGCAAGTGCCAACAGACTTCTGCACATCCTTTTCAGTTTGCATCCAACTAGATAGAAAATGCAGACAAGAAAATCCGGCTGCTGTTGAGGCTGAAGTACAAGCGTTGATTTTCGAGAATTCGCTAGACAGTGACGCGGTCATCTACACAGATGGGTCGGTCGTCCGACATGTGAGAAGCTCATGGGCCTTTACAGCTCGGGCCGGAGGGAGAATTGTGAAGGAGGACTCTGGTGCTTTCACTGAAACCACAAGTAGCCTGACCATGGAAGTCATGGCAGTAAGTAAAGCAATAACATGGCTCGAGACACAGACATTCACTAGGGCTTGTTTCCTTAGCGACTCAATGAACATGATCAAGAGGATAGAGGAGGGGTCGATCCGAAGAGAATGGTTGCTGCCTCTGAAGCGGTCTCGGCTGGCAAAGATTAGTTTCATCTTCGTGCCAGGGCATGCGGGAGTACAAGGAAATGAGCGGGCTGACAAGCTCGCAGGTGAGGCTACTGTGGAGGGCGGACGCGCCATGGATAAGGCTGACATTCGGAATGCTCTACGAGAAGTGAGACTTTTGCAAGAACCAAGTGATGACTGTGAATCTACAACAATGGCCAGACTGCGAGAGCAGCAAATTAAAAGAGGGATGGCCACACAAGAACACTACGCAGGAAGCCAAAGAAGATTGATAAACCAACACAGAACTGGCGTCGTTAGCCGCTACACGCTACGGGATTTGCTGAGGAGGGGATCCGAGCACTTATGGACTGAATGGTCCGATGTGCAACGAGGATGATCTGTCGACTAACTAACTAACTAGAACACTCCCCTAGGTTGAATAACCTCCTACAGAAAACTCCCCTAGGTTGAATAACCTCCTATAGAACACTCCTCTAGGTTGAGCAACTTCCTATAGAACACTCGTCTCGGTTGAATAACCTCCTATAGAACACTCCGCTAAGTTGAATAACCTCCTATTGAACACTCCGCTAAGTTGAATAACCTCCTATAGAATGCCTGTATCAATCATGTCCCGCTTACACACATCTTTGTATCGTAGTAGAGGCCGACCCTGAGATCTCCTACCCGTCTGCAATTCACCAAAAAAGATGTCCTTTGGTATTCTACCATCATCCATCCTCCTAGCGTGTCCTATCCATCTAAGTCTACGAAGACTGAGCATGGAATACTCCGTCACACAACCTGATCTTTCCAATACTTCAGTATTTGTGATTTGTCTTGCCACTTAATACCAAGTATTCTTCGCAGACACCGCATATGAAAGCTGTTTAAACGTTTCTCTTGGCGTGAGTAAGTTGTCCAGGTTTCACTGCCATAAAGAAGAGTACTAAGGACACAGGCTTGGTAGACGAGTACTTTTGTTTTGGCAGTAAGCTTCCTGTTCTCCCAGACTCTTTTTTGCTAACATGTTCATTGTTGTTGCTGTCTGTTGCCAATCCTGATGTTGATTTCCTGATCGATGGATAATTTGCTATTTACCTCTGATCCTAGATATGTAAAATGGTCTACTATCTCCAGTTCGGCGTCGTCAATAAAGATTGATGGTACACCATGTGCATCTTGTGACATAATCTGTGTCTTCTTTTTGTTAATTGTTAAACCAAATTCAGAACAAGCATTGGAGAATGCAGATAGTAGCTGTTGTAATTCTTCCTCAGAGTGGGTCGTAATCGCAGCATCATCCGCAAAAAGCAACTCTCTGATTAGTACCCTGCTAATTTTGGTCTTGGCCTTCAATCTCTGAGCATTATAGAGGCCCCATCTGAGCGTGAGTGAATGTATATACCGTCATCCTGATCACGAAAGGCATATTTCAGTAGAAGTGAAAAGTATATCCCAAAGAGGGTGGGGGATAGTACACAACCTTGCTTAAGTCCACTCTTGATTTCAAACTCTTATGAAGTTGAGCCATCAAACTTGATTATACCCTTCATGCCTGTGTGGAACGATTCCACAATGGACAGAAGAGTTGGTGGGCAGCCAATCTTCTTTAGCGCTTTGAACAGACCCTCAGGACTGACCAAATCGAATGCCTTTGTGAGGTCGATGAAGGCAATAAACAGTGGCTGATTTTGTTTCCGGCATGTTTCTTGCATCTGTCGCAATGAGAATATCATATCAATGGTAGACCGGTTCTGACGGAAGCCGCACTGTGATTCGGGGTAGACTTGATCTCCCAGGACTTGAAGTCTGCGCAGGACAATTCTGGCAATTACTTTTCCAACAATACACAGAAGTGAGATACCCCTATAGTTGTTACAGTCGCTCCGATCTCCCTTGTTCTTGTACAGCGTTATGATGTTTGAATCTTTGAAATCCTGTGGGACTTGTCCTTCTCGCCAGCAGAGCTCTATTAGCTGGTGGATCTGTAGAGCGAGTGTGTCTTGCCCACTCCTGATTACCTCTATTGGAATCCCATACTTACCTGGAGCCTTGCCAGATGCAAGCTCATTTATAGCACACTTAACTTCTGTTATAGTGGGAAGTGTGTCCAGGTGGTCAAGAGTTGGTAGGGCCTCTATGGCGTTGAGGGCATCATCCGCTAGCTTGGTCTCACTTGAGGAAAGCTCTAAATGGTGCTCGACCCATCTATCCATCTACTGTTTCTTATAAGTGATGATTTCTCCAGTCAAGGTTTTTAGCGGTGCGCTTCTTTTGATCATTGGACCACAGGCTTTCTTTATCCCTTCATACATGCTTCTGATGTTTCCCTTATCACTTGCGATTTGAATGGACTCACATAACATGATCCAATAGTCATTCGCACACTGCCTGGCAGCCTTTTGTACATCCTTCCTCGCTTGCTTCAGCTCACACAGAGTGTTACGCGTTGGTCTTTCCTTGTTTCTTAAGAGAGCTATCTTCTTTTTATCAATCAAGGGCTGCAGTATCTGGCTGTTTGCCGCAAACCAGTCCTGCCTCTTATGATCCACAGTGCCGTAAACCCCTACCGCTGTTTTATAAATAGTTTCCTTAAGTTTACTCCATTTATCATTTACTATACAATTTTCTGATGTATCATTGAAAGCATCTTCAAGTTGCTGTTGAAATTCAAAGCACTTTCCAGGATCGTGAGTGTTAATAATATTAATCCTGGGGCTAGACTTGTGTTTAGCTGTGTAGATTCTCTTTTGTCTCAGTCTAACCCTTGCAACAACCAAAGAATGATCTGTATCACAGTCAGCACTGTGGTAACTTCGAGTTAATGATGTATGGTTCAGATGTTGTGTCCGTGTGATAATGAAGTTCAGCTGATGCCAATGGCCGGATCTTAGATGTTTCCATGTGACCTTATGCATCTCTTTTGTTTTAAAAAAAGGAGTTTGTAATACATAGGTCATTTCTAGTGCAATGCTCCAGCAGCCTTTGCCCATTATCATTCATGCGACCGATGTTGTATTTTCCAAGGCACACTGGCCATGAACTCGAGTCCTTGCTCACACGAGCATTGAAATCACCGAGCATATAAATGTAGTCGGATTTTGGAACTGCTTTGATCGCAGAGTCTAGCTGCTCATAGAACGTATCCTTCACATAATTAGAGGAAGCCAGTGTCGGTGCATATGCAGTGAGAATGGTGGCAAATCCACAAGAGGTTGCCAAGCGCAGTGATAATTAATCTTTCATTACCTCCAGCTGGGATATCAATCATTCCCAGTAGCGAATTCTTCACTGCAAAGCCCACACCATGGTGCCTTTTTTCTGCCTGCCCTATTCCCTTCCAAAAAAAGGTGTAATTGTTTTCCCTGAGTGACCCTTCCTCAGCGAGGCGAGTCTCCTGCAGGCCAGCAATATCAATGTTAAGACGATTGAGTTCAGCATCAATCACATCCATTTTTCTCACATCGTCAATATTTGTCAAGTCAGTGGAAAATCCTGGATACATGGTTCTCACGTTCCAGGTTGCAAGCCGTAGCTTGAGGTTTCTATTATTCTTTTTATTAGTACCTGGTGCATTGGTTTTACAGCCTGCGATTCAGATTTTGTCCTAGCCCCAAGCACCCATTGAAGCAGGCAGGCTGGGGCTGATCAGCACCCAATTGGCCGGGGGCTGCCCAGCTTGAGACGGGCGGTAGCTGATCAGTGACACCTGTAGGTGTCTCCCACCGTCAGAGGCAACGCGTGGCGCCCCATGTCTACGCCAACTGACAAGGACTTATAACCCGTAACAGTTGCCTCTCGCTTTGATTCCGAGACCGGTTAAGACCAGGGATGGAGTTATTGCCTCTCCATAGCATAAAGCCTGGGCTAAAATAAGAAACCATGTGTTTCCCATGCAGCATGATCCCTCTCTCGGTTCTGCCTAGTTCACTCCAGAGGAAAGTTAACACCTATACATCTGGAACAAGACAAGCTGCAGAAGCTGCCGGATCAGCAAAGCAATGCTCTAACTGTCCGCCTGTCGGAGCTTCGAACCTAGACCAGCTGCCAACCAAGGCCTAGGGCCTGGTCTGCCCTGCCATGACTTATTTTGTCTTTGAGTTGCATTTCCTCTCACCAGGATAAGACTAGTACCCTCCCAATTGCGCTCTTCCGCCCGAAGCCGTTGGCACAATGTGGGGTGTCGGGTTTGGTAAGCGCCGCCCAACATTTGGCGCTGACAGAAAGCAGGTAGTACCGTCTACTGTTATACGGTAGCTCAGTCATATCTGACTAAGACCTGACATAAGCCTGAGTCATTGACATTGAGTTGAGTGACCGGGCATGAGGAAGAATGGAGATGAGAGTGGGAGACAGTAAAGTGACTGATCTGGCTATGAGAAAACAGCCAGTCCTGAGAAATAATGGGAAGGGTGAGTGTGGACCCCAGGGGATGGGGGAAGGACAGTTTAGTTTTGTGTGAAGTCAAGGGACTTCAGGACAGTTGATGTGTAGATTCCGAACTGATCAGTAGTCTAAGGAGAAGCGGAGTTGGAGATCTCCGTGTGGTGTTGTTCTCCTAGTTGTGAAGACAGGCCTGAACCCGAGTGGGTTCTATAGTGAGTGAGGGCCTGAACCCAGAGTGGGTAATATAGTTAGTGGAAACTAAGAACCAGTGTGTGGGTGTATTATGTGAAGTCCAGCGGTGGATAGGAGCTGGATTACTTGTCATGTGGATTTGATATGAAGCAGGCTTGAGAAGACATTGATGTGTGCTGGTTAAATTGTGAGGAGGATAATTATATTCTATGGATTACATTATTTCTGGATGTATAAACATGTTCCGTCTGTCCGTCTTATTTCTGTAATAAAGGATTATGTGCGCCAACGGAATCTTGTTTAATGCCTGGTGAATATGCACTGCGGGGGTGAGTTATATTGCAAGTCAGTTAGATATCTCCATTGACACACCATGAGTATCGTTACCTAGACAACGACCATCACACGACAATATCATGAACATATCATCGTAAGAACTTCGTGATATTATCATTGTGACGGGACAGCCCCGGCAGCATCCGAATTACACAAGTTTGAAAGGAATTAAAGAGCAAACAAGAATTATTCTATCATTCTCTAAGTAAAAGAATAATTGTCCACCAGAAAATAATCTAGTCCCCAACCAAGGAATAAGGAAAAACTAACAGAGATTGCAAACAAGAGAAAATTACATTTTGACCACGCACGTCCCATCATTTCTGTAATGCTAGGTCTGAGAAAGCTTTGATGTCCAGATCAAACGTAACACCCAGACACCATGGCACCAGTCGGCGGGCGCTATCAAAGGTTGAAAACTCACTGTTTTCAGTACCAGGGAAGAGAAAGACGAGTTGATACATCGCGGAGCCAGTCAGTTGAGATTGACGTGTTAGTTTACAATTCTGTGGTTGGAATATGGGCAGACACCTAACACCTTAGTTCAACAGGACCTAACGTGTGAACCAGCCACGGCAGAATGGGAGATAAGAGGGTCAGCCAGACCCGTCTGAAATAACACATGCGGTAAAAGTCCAGACATTGGGGAGACGGGACAACGTCTGTAGTTGCCACCCCAAAGGAGCAATTAGGACCAGATACTTAACACCTCACTGCAATACAGCGGCAAAGTAGGAACACATGGCTGACACATTTCTGACAGCAACCAAGGAAGGCTTGTGTTAACCGCAGATGGCGATGTAGTTATGATGCAACGTCTATTGCATCGCTAGCGGAGCATGTTTTATTGTTTCAGGCCGTGGTGGGGCATAGGTCAATTTGATTGACAAATGAAACTACCGTCCACAGGAAAGGAGAAGGGGTGAAAAGAATTTGGCACTTAATCCATCTAGGTAAATCGTCCAACATGAAAAATAGGTGGAGCTAACAGGAACTTGGACATAGTAATTAGCCAACGTGAAAACTAGCCAGGGCTGAAGAGAATAAAACTACATGCATGGCCAGCAAGACTTCAGAAATTTACAATAGCATTCTTAGGATACCTACTGGAGAAATATTAACATTTCGTTCTGTTGGACTTCTGTACGAAGTCGTATGACAGGATTTCCTAGCTATAACCCAGGTAATACCATTACTCTGATTAGTTTGTCTGCTAGTCTGAAGGCTTGTGTAGTTTCCTGTTGCTACATATTCTCCCAAACTTTACACTCGTGGATTTTCTTTGTACTTAATGTTCCAGTTTCTAGATTTACTATTACACTGTGAACTTTATCTTCTTCTTTCATTCACCACTTGGTTGTCTGATTTGTTGTATGTGATAATTTGGAAAAATCCATTATCCAAGCTACATGAGCGTGTGGCTTATTCATGTACAGGAGATGCATTTAGATTCATCCTGTATGATGTTAAACATTGGGGAGACTGACTACTTAGGAGAAATTCCTGAGAGCTACCAGTCTCTTGATAGCGTCCAATTAACATTGATTATTTGGACCAACACTTTGAGTGCCTACCAAGATTATGGTGAAACCACTTGGTTTGAGGAATGGCACCAGTTCACCTTGTCTGCATGATGTCTGCCATGAGGACAGACATTGACTTAGGACATTCAATATCCCAGACAGATTCAGGGAAGGCATTTAATGTTCGACAGGACTGTGCGACCAGCCCTTCGACAAGACAGTATGAATGAATCAGAAAGGGAAAGAGTAAGTGAGGTGAACTTATATGGGAAACACTCCATTACACAAATGTATATGAATATGTATGTTTTGAGCTATAGATGTTCTAAATAGTTTTATTAATATATACATATATATTTATTTATTTTAGAACTGATATATGTTTATGTAACATTGCCATCATATATATCATCATACCATCATATATTATGACTTGAATGTATGTTTATATGAATGTATAGACATATGTGTTTTGAGATGTGTAGACGTAGATACTACCCATCTCCGTTCGTTTCATTCCAGATCTCTTAGGAGCAATGGACAGTCAACAACCCATATCAGGAAGTGACTTAGCCTTGTGAGGGACCAATTTGGACTCCTTCAATCTGACAGTGAACTGCGTCTCACTGGGGGAAGCATGATCTATGTGACCTCATAAGTTACGTATACCATACCATAATCATCATCATCATCATCATCATCATCATCATATGATCATCAATAGCAATAATAAACACAGTTGTTGTATTTTAAAACTCAATTTGTCCGTATAATTCTAAATGTTTATAAATGTTTGTGTAGCGTATCAAGTACACACATTATTGTATCATTTAGTGGGGGTTCACACATATTGTCCAGAAGTGGGAATCTATGTCCGGGAGGTATCTTGCCTATGCAGTCATAAGTAACCAGATTACGTTGCATGTCTTAACTCCTCCTTTCTCACTTCTGGTGATACCAAGTACAGCCAAATCTATATAGATATATTCTATCTTCAACGAGCCACTTCTTGGCTGTTTTCTTGAGTATCAGGGACAGTGTCTTAAATCAGCATAACAGACATTTGTTCCACGTTTTCTCTCTGGGATCTGGGGTAGCAATTAGTTCCTTCTGACAGAGTTAGGGGATCTTAAACTGCACCCAGAACTTAACACCAGCAGAAGAAAATGATGTTGGCTGGGTGGTTGCCCAACCGGTAGCTACCTCAAGCCAGTTAGTGACATATTGGTGTGCTCGTCCGCTATAGAATCCGGGAGTACACCCTAGAAAATTTTGGTTCGCTTCCGACGTATTGGTCTGCTCGCCCGCTATAGAATCCGGGAGTAAACCCTAGAACACTTTGGTTCGCTCGCAAGGAACGAACCTATTTCAAATCTGTTAGTCTGGTATTATTCCGGTCTTGACCATGGATAGAACCTAGGTCATTCTCACTTACATTCTTAGCAGCATTAGTTAGGTATAATTTATTTCTAATGTAATAGCTTGCTTGATTGTAGGCAAGATTTTGACACATTAGGACTTCTCATCCATGATAGAGTCAGAGAATAAATTCTAGATTATTGATTTTCATAAACCATTCTTTCATTCTTCACCCATTACATTTGCTAAGTATTAACTTAGGAATTTGTTTCTAGGGAAGTCTGTAGAATTTAAATAACTTGTTAAAAAGTTAATAACGGATAATATCATATGAGTTAATATACATCATTCACCACTGTAGAATTAATAATCACATTAATTAGTGATATTAATTAGTTTATTGATGACTTACTTGATGATTTTTTGATTACATGCTTTATCATTTGATTTAATCATGAATAATTTGATAATGCATAATTACTTCAGTGTATGACGGACTGCTTTGCATCAACTTTCTCACTCAAATTCACTACTATCATTCTCATAGCAGTGTCATTTCCTCTTGTCACTATCCTGCTCTAGCATAAATATAACTAGCTCTGTGTAGGGTAATAATATAATTACTTACCTGAGTTTAAGCTGAGAAGAGATCATGGATGCACGCACAGATTTCTTAGAGTCCGCTAGAGGATGGGCATAAGGCTCAGCTTAATAGGAGAGAAGCTAGAACTATTTATCAGAGATGAAATGGATTGGTGGGACAAAGAAGATGAACAAATGATGAAAAGACTTGCAGAATTAGAAGCAGATATGCGTCACAAAGCTGAAGAAGATGAGATTAAGAAGAAGCAAATTGAAATACTGAACGTGGAGGAATCTACCAGCTCGATTGAGGAAAAGCCAATCACTCAAGCCGAAACTCTGATAGAAAGCGGAGAAGCTGACCGTCACAAAGAAGAGGCATGCATTCCTTCGCAAATCCCCATGGCTCAGAAAAACAAAAACTTGCGCACAGAAAGGCAGATGCTTCCCACCTCAATTCCGAAAAATAAACGGAATTGGAGGAAATGTACCAAGCGTACAGTAAACAGTCACAAGCGTGATAAATGTTTACACCGCAATGAAAGCGGATTCGCTGGCTTGGCAACCCAGCAATCTCAGGAGCTTCCTAAGACTTCCCAAAGGAGAAAAATCCAGGAGGAGGAGGACCTGAGGAAAACTATTAAAGAGATCGAAGGCGAGACCTTACCCGACTCTTTTATTCCCTTCAGTTCAAAGAAACTAGGAGTGAAAATGAATTCAGCTGAGACTGGAATGGATGTAAAACAGGATTCCAGTGTTTCTCACGGTGTGGCCACACAAGATGAAATAATTATCAGTTTGAATTACTTATCTCAGGTGGGAGATGGCATTGAAAATGACACCCCACAACATTCACGTCTATTGGATTTGGCACAAGAGGGCCTGGCCAGGGAGGAAAAACAAGACACGGAGGAGAATTCTTACGATGTCAGTATCTTGGAGTCTTCCACAAAGGAAATTCAAGATATAGAAAGCATTCATGTAGATTATACTACCGACTCTGATTCAGGGACGATACACATGTCTGCTGTCAAGAAAGAAAATACTTCTTTGGACAAGATGAAGGTAATACCTATCATCAACACAGCTGAAGCTAACAGGGGATCACAGTTGATGGACTCTGCAGCGGAACAAACCAGGAGCGGTTGGTATACTCAACACTCGGGACCTTGTTTACCTTTCACTTCAACCAATGTTGGATGTGTAGAACAACTGGTTATGTATACTTCTACAAGGAGTGATACAAATTCACAGTTCTTGGGGAACAACATGAATTCTCAAAGCTGGACAACTTCTACTAGCCTTATACTTTCAAACACAGATTCAAAATGGAACTCTGTTGAAGAGGAACGCACCTGGATAAAGAATTATCGAGGGAAGAAAACTCTTAAATCAGGAGGGAGTAAACGGACGCCCTACCAAGAAAGAGGCAAGTATAAGTTGAATGCACATCACAACATTATGATGTTTAGCACATTTCCTGCCAAAAGGAGGAGATTAAAGGATTTTATTATGATCTTTGGCCGACGGAGGAAAAGAAAATGGAGCAACAAATAATGCGACCAATTCTTTTAAGAAAACACTGATGGCACTTCCTCTGCTTATAGGACAAGGGCCAGAAATGGAGTGGAAAATAACAGTCTCTCTGCGGCGCCGGAGAATCTTGTTATACATTTTGCAATTTCCCGGCTGGGAAAAAGTAAAACCTCCAGAGGACAGGACATTACCGAGCAATAGCCTGGAAATCCGACACAACACCAGGAGCAAAGATTTGCAAGATTTGTCCTGGGAGAATGGACATGGGATGTCTTTTTGGACTCACCGGACACCCCACTGCCACAAGGAATATTGGGAACCCAGACTTGGAGGTAATTCTGGAATGGAGAGCACTTAGATACATTCTTGAATGCTGCCGAGGCTCTGTTATAGGCTTCATTAATGAACCTACTTAAATTGGGAAGCTATGTGACGGGACAGCCCCGGCAGCATCCAAATTACACAAGTTTGAAATGAATTAAAGAGCCCACAAGAATTATTCTATCATTCTCTAAGTAAAAGAATAATTGTTCACCAGAAAATAATCTAGTCCCCAACCAAGGAATAAGGAAAAACTAACAGAGATTGCAAACAAGAGAAAATTACATTTTGACCACGCACGCCCCATCATTTCTGTAATGCTAGGTCTGAGAAAGCTTTGATGTCCAGATCAAACGTAACACCCAGACACCACGGCACCAGTCGGCGGGCGCTATCAAAGGTTGAAAACTCACTGTTTTCAGTACCAGGGAAGAGAAAGACGAGTTGATACATCGCGGAGCCAGTCAGTTGAGATTGACGTGTTAGTTTACAATTCTGTGGTTGGAATATGGGCAGACACCTAACACCTTAGTTCAACAGGACCTAACGTGTGAACCAGCCACGGCAGAATGGGAGATAAGAGGGTCAGCCAGACCCGTCTGAAATAACACATGCGGTAAAAGTCCAGACATTGGGGAGACGGGACAACGTCTGTAGTTGCCACCCCAAAGGAGCAATTAGGACCAGATACTTAACACCTCACTGCAATACAGCGGCAAAGTAGGAACACATGGCTGACACATTTCTGACAGCAACCAAGGAAGGCTTGTGTTAACCGCAGATGGCGATGTAGTTATGATGCAACGTCTATTGCATCGCTAGCGGAGCATGTTTTATTGTTTCAGGCCGTGGTGGGGCATCGGTCAATTTGATTGACAAATGAAACTACCGACCACAGGAAAGGAGGAGGGGTGAAAAGAATTTGGCACTTAATCCATCTAGGTAAATCGCCCAACATGAAAAATAGGTGGAGCTAACAGGAACTTGGACATAGTAATTAGCCAACGTGAAAACTAGCCAGGGCTGAAGAGAATAAAACTACATGCATGGCCAGCAAGACTTCAGACGCAAATTTACAATAGCATTCTTAGGATACCTACTGGAGAAATATTAACATTTCGTTCTGTTGGACTTCTGTACGAAGTCGTATGACAGGATTTCCTAGCTATAACAAAGGTAATACCATTACTCTGATTAGTTTGTCTGCTAGTCTGAAGGCTTGTGTAGTTTCCTGTTGCTACATATTCTCCCAAACTTTACACTCGTGGATTTTCTTTGTACTTAATGTTCCAGTTTCTAGATTTACTATTACACTGTGAACTTTATCTTCTTCTTTCATTCACCACTTGGTTGTCTGATTTGTTGTATGTGATAATTTGGAGAAATCCATTATCCAAGCTACATGAGCGTGTGGCTTATTCATGTACAGGAGATGCATTTAGATTCATCCTGTATGATGTTAAACATTGGGGAGACTGACTACTTAGGAGAAATTCCTGAGAGCTACCAGTCTCTTGATAGCGTCCAATTAACATTGATTATTTGAACCAACACTTTGAGTGCCTACCAAGATTATGGTGAAACCACTTGGTTTGAGGAATGGCACCAGTTCACCTTGTCTGCATGATGTCTGCATGAGGACAGACATGACTTAGGACATTCAATATCCCAGACAGATTCAGGGAAGGCATTTAATGTTCGACAGGACTGTGCGACCAGCCCTTCCGACAAGACAGTATGAATGAATCAGAAAGGGAAAGAGTAAGTGAGGTGAACTTATATGGGAAACACTCCATTACACAAATGTATATGAATATGTATGTTTTGAGCTATAGATGTTCTAAATAGTTTTATTAATATATACATATATATTTATTTATTTAGAACTGATATATGTTTATGTAACATGCCATCATATATATCATCATACCATCATATATTATGACTTGAATGTATGTTTATATGAATGTATAGACATATGTGTTTTGAGATGTGTAGACGTAGATACTACCCATCTCCGTTCGTTTCATTCCAGATCTCTTAGGAGCAATGGACAGTCAACAACCCATATCAGGAAGTGACTTAGCCTTGTGAGGGACCAATTTGGACTCCTTCAATCTGACAGTGAACTGCGTCTCACTGGGGGAAGCATGATCTATGTGACCTCATAAGTTACGTATACCATACCATAATCATCATCATCATCATCATCATCATATGATCATCAATAGCAATAATAAACACAGTTGTTGTATTTTAAAACTCAATTTGTCCGTATAATTCTAAATGTTTATAAATGTTTGTGTAGCGTATCAAGTACACACATTATTGTATCATTTAGTGGGGGTTCACACATATTGTCCAGAAGTGGGAATCTATGTCCGGGAGGTATCTTGCCTATGCAGTCATAAGTAACCAGATTACGTTGCATGTCTTAACTCCTCCTTTCTCACTTCTGGTGATACCAAGTACAGCAAAATCTATATAGATATATTCTATCTTCAACGAGCCACTTCTTGGCTGTTTTCTTGAGTATCAGCGACAGTGTCTTAAATCAGCATAACAGACATTTGTTCCACGTTTTCTCTCTGGGATCTGGGGTAGCAATTAGTTCCTTCTGACAGAGTTAGGGGATCTTAAACTGCATCCAGAACTTAACACCAGCAGAAGAAAATGATGTTGGCTGGGTGGTTGCCCAACCGGGAGCTACCTTAAGCCAGTTGGTGACAATCATCAAGAACGACGTGTGACATTCTGGTGTCTCCTCCGGTCAAGGACGACGGGGATATATTGATCATCTGGGAGCTCGTCGCTTAGTAAGGAGTATCTGGAAGGCTACGTACGGTCAAGAGCATAATAGACATTGGTGTCATTCTGAGATATTTGTGGGCTCGTCGCTGAGAGAGGAGTTAGTATCGGTGACTTCGTTCCATCAATTTAGACAGTACTGCGTCAAGAGATTAACATCAACTCTTTTTGTGTGTGTGTAAGACGCCACATCGAAGAAAAACTGTCAGCGCGCGGGGAAAATGCGCGGCGGAGGTCACAGGCGAGCAGTCAGTTAACGTCAGGTTCACTACAGGTAAATTAACGACGGTCAGCACACGTAAACAGACGAGGCAGGGCGCCAGGAGAATTAACGCAGCATAAATCGACCGGGAGAGTCGATTGCAGTAGCAGGGGTGTTTGGTCACGGACAGCACAGGTAAAGTCGAGAAGACAGTGAGCAATTTCGTCGCAACATTCTGTGCGTGGTGGGATATTTTGGTGTGTGTGCGAAGGCAAGCGCACCGTGTTGTCGCAAGTTGACTTGTCAAGATTTTTCGACGCAGTTAATAGGACGGGTGGAGACACCAGCGTCCAGGTACGGGGGAGAGTTACGTTAACCCTACCACAGCCGTGCTGGGGCAGAAGTGGAACGTGTTTGTGTATGGCGGAAAAGTTCCGGGCAGTTTACAGACAGATTAAGTGTGAGTTTCCACGGACACATCGGGTCAGCGCTGTTTACGAGGACAGGTGACCGAAGGGGGTAGGAACAGTGCCCCACCACAGCCGGATTGGGGCTGAGAAGGTTGTGTAGAAACTGTGTTTACAAAGGATTTTTTTCCACTAACGGTGATAAAGAGAAATTGAGGTGACATTGTGAGTTGGGGGTGGAAGGAGGAAAGGTATTCAGGAAAATTTCCACGGCCTAGTGTGGTCAAAATGACTCATTGTGAATGAACAAAACAAGGTTGTTTTGAAAGAAAGCCAGATTTTATGTTTCGCCTTTGTTGAACTGTTCTACTATTGTCATCATTATTCTGTTATGAGCAAACAGTTTTAACGTATCATCATCGCAACCATGGTTGTATTTCTTTGCCGATAAGGATTTATATACCCAAATTTAAAGCGCTGAATATTGGCTGCCATTCTCCTTTTCTTTTTGGTGAATCTTGTCGGGTAACGGAAATCCATAACATTTATGATACAGCAAAGCACCATCTCCGCAACGAAAGTAACAACATATCGAAAGAACACTTTGGATTATTACTGTGGTGCCACCACGTACAGAGAAAGTACAATAACGTTACGGACTGTGTCGAGACAGAACAGTTTGGATATCACTATCATCTTCAACTTTTGTCGACAGTTGGAACTTGTGATCACCACGTGAATTCAGGAACCACTCAACAAAACAAGAAGTCGGTTTGAAATCTAGCGTCGTAGACATTTCCAGCGGATTGCGAATAACTATTAACACGAACAAAATAAGAACTTTTGGCGACGAATGAATAGGCACATATTTGTCGGCCAACCAGTTGCACATTATTTTTTTTTTTTTTGCTCCCATCGTCATATTTATTGTTGTCGGGTGTTACGAATTATTTGTATGTGGTCCAGTGTTTGTCAAGTGTAGGGGATTTTTGTGTTGTTTCTCGAAGGCCGGGAGACAGGGCGACAAGTTAGTTTCTGAGGTGCACCATATATAATTTTTGGGAAGAAAATCGAAAGGTCGGTTTATTTGGTTCTGCAGGGACGGTCCTGAATTATATAACGTGCCAGTTTGTGTTTGATGTCAGATTTCTGTATATGTTTATGCTATAATTTTTTTTCTCTTCTCTTTCTTCTTTTCGTTATATTTACATATGATATTTCTTGTGGTCGGATATATGTTATTATTGTGATCTTTTGTCCTTTTCTACTGTCTAGTGGTCTTTGTCAGTTTATATTTATATATTACGCGCACTGTGGATGTCCCTACACAAGCTTGTGGTTGTTACTGTAGTTTATTTCTTCGTGATCACCGTCTCCGTGTACTTGGCTTGAGAGTCTAACGTTTTTAGAGAAAACACTTAGTGTTATCATTCATTCGTTTTGTATATGTATTTATATGTATGTTTAACAATATTTCCAGAAATATTATACAACTATTTGTTATAGATATATGCGAGGGATTAGGGAGGATATTTTCCCTCACTACCTAGTGCTTATAGAGTGACTGGGTGAGTACAGAGTGATATTTTAGCACTACAAATTTACGTACACAGGGAGTGCTGGCGTACGTAGGGAAGTGACACAGACTAGCAGCAGAGTCTGTACATTTATAGTTGGCTAATTGACAGCAACGTGTCCACAAGTACAAGATGCCTACTTTAATGGACTATATTGAAGCAGGTGAACGAATTGGCCTGAAGGGTAAAGAATTACAGGAGTATGCCGAAGCAAAAGAACAAAAACAGACGGAAAGAGAGGAGAGGCATAATGAACGCGAGGCAAAGCGTCTACAGGAAGAGAAAGAGACACAAGTAAAATTAGCTGAAATGGAAAACAAACGTCTACAGGAAGTAAAGTTAGATGAAATGGAAATTGAGAAAGAGAAGATCAAGTGTCAGATGCAAACTGAAATCGAGGTAAGAAAACTAGAACTATCTTCGAAGGGTCAAAGTGAGGAAAGCAGAAGACCGTCGCAGTCGTCACAGAGATTAAAACTGCCATATTTTACAGACCGGGACCAACTTGAAAATTATTTGGCCAGGTTCGAGGCATCAGCCAAAGCGTTAGGTATTCCAGAGAAAGAGTATGCGATGCGACTTGGCGAGTTTCTTACGGGCAAGGCACTAGACACCATGTTCAATTTACATGTAGAGGAAAGAAACAACTACACTATCTTACGTCAACGTTTGCTGACAAAGTTCCAACTCACTGAGCATGGATATAGGACAAAGTTTAGACAGTTAGTGCCAGAGACAAATCAAGATTTCACAGACTTTGTTAACACAGTAAAGAATACATTTAACAAATGGATGGAGCTCGCAGAAGTAGGGAAAGATTTTTAATAAATTAGTAGATCTAATGTTAAGAGACAAGGTAGTATCTGCATGCAATTCTAAGTTAGTGGCGTTCTTTGAGGAACATAAGCCAAAGGACATAGACACAATGTCTCAGTTAGGGCAAAATTACATGACTGCACATCCTAACAGTTCTATTGGGAAACTAATGAGTGAGGAAATAGTCTGTGCAGCGTACACTAAACAGGACCAGAATCCAGTCATCAGACCAAGGGCGAAAAGTGTGGATTCAGCACAGAAAGGTGAGCAGCAAGAACTTCAAGATAATGGTTTCCGAGGAAACAATGTTGGTAGAGTAGGACGGTACCCATATAGAAGAGGGAACTTCCAGAGACGTCCAAATTATGCCGCATGTTGGAATTGTGGGAGCTGGAGACACAAGGCAGCGGAGTGTGACGTGCAGCCAGCCAGTGAGCCAACACTGGAAGGAGATCATCTGTTTCAAATGTGGAAAGAAGGGGCATATCAGCCATCAATGTAGGATGAGAGAAACAGAGCATTCTAATGCAGCACAAGTGATTGAGACTATGAACAATGAAGATTGTAGTGGGTGCAAACCTCTTTTTGAAAAAGACAGTCAGCCAGTTCTAATATGTGGTCACACAGTTAAAGCAGGATCAGCAGTACATGAAGGAGGAAGTCTGAAGATGCATCATGGGTTTGTTAATGATAGGCCAGCGTAACAATTAGGGATTCCGGATGTACGTCTATCGGAGTGAGGAGAAGTTTAATAGATCTCTCGGGTTATACAGGGAAAAAGATTAGATGCATAACATTCAACGGCACAGTAGAGTTCTACTGTAACAGAAGTAGAGTAGTAGGTGGGAAAAGGCTACGGCACGATTGAGCATCGGGGAGAATGGGAAGAGAGATGCTCAAGTCGTGACGTAGTTGGTTGTCAGGGGGCAGTCAAGATCAGGGCCTGGAACTGGAAGGACGCCATGTTTATAGTACTTGCCATCAAACGTAAATAAATCTTATTTATATGAAACCAACAGTCTTTCTTAGTCCTTCACACTGTTATAGGACTAAATTTTGGAGCCCACGACACAGGATTCGAGCCTGGTACAACGCGGAGTCTCAAAATGCTGTCTACTGAGTAAGGTCGCGGAGTCTCAAAATGCTGTCTACTGAGTAAGATCGCGGAGTCTAAAAACGATGTCTAATATATAATACATCGAAGTAGCTCAAGATCCTTGCTCCGTTTGTGTCGATCACCAGAAACAGAATTTCGGCACGGTTCTAAACAAGTATTGAACATAACAAAGCGCAGTTGGGAAAGATGGCCAATAAGTTATCTGTGAGGAGTACAGCAACCAAAAGCCCGGCCAGGGTGGTTGTCTGTAAGTCTTTTTCAAGACTTGATATCAAAATTTAATTGGCGTCAAGAAAAGGCTGAAGACCAACTTGCCATAACAGGTTGCAGCGCCTGCGATTGTTATCAAACCGGCGAGCATCAACTGTAAACACCATCCTAATGGCTCCTTTTGTCCATTACTCTGGCGAACGTGTCTCGAGCGAGCAGGAGTGTGCTGAAAGTCGGCCCAGTTTGATCGTGTCTTGAGCGAGCAAGAGTTTGGCTGAAGGGCAATCCAGTCTGATCGTTGTTTCAGGTGAGCAAGAACTTTTCAATAAGACAATAAAGTTCAGCCTCAATGTTAATAGGTTTAGTTCTGAGCGCTAACAACTGGAAAAAAAGAACGTTGGTAAAAGACAATCAAGACAGCATAAATACCTCATTACTTCATGGATTGGCCCATGTTTTGTTGACGTGTCAGACTATCTCAGGGCTCTACTACAAATGAGAGCCGCTCGCTAATCCTTTTGGGCTCTGTTACGTATGAGTCGTTCTCAAGACGTCGATTTGATGTACTCCATCTCAGAAGGGACCCAACCAAGGGTTGAAATACTGTACTGAGGCATCCCAAGAAGAGAACCTACCTTAGAAGAAGGAACGAACTACCTGAAGTGCGCGATTGGTTTCAACTAATACAGTGTTGAATTTAACCTGACGGCGAACATAGGAGAATACGTCTTGCGTGGATCGAGAAACAAGAGTAGGGTAATTTGTACACCTATTAACTGATTGAACTGTTTCTTACGGTATAAGTGATTTGTATTTCTTAAATTAGTAAATTACAAATGTGAAGTTGTTTGCTTGATCTGTATAATAATATTTCAGCATGGCGGAACAAGACACCTTAGCACAAGTTTTGACGGGGGTAGGAACAGCGGTAGCAGACTTAATACGGTTATTAAACAACAGGGAATGGCAACTGAAATTGTTAAGTTTAGTGGACAGGCCAGAGAGTTTAAGAAGTGGATAACTTCCATAGAAAAATATGCGTATTGGTCTCGGCAACGGATGAAGAAAAATGAGACTGGCTTATCAGGCGGCAACAGAACCGGTTTCGGATCATATAAGAAGAAAGTTAGAGGCTAGAGTAGATGAGACATGGGAACAATTTAAAGAGGACCTAGCACGAAAGTACGCGAAATAACGGATCCACAACATGCCTTTTCGGTGTTGAGACAGGCTAAACAAAACAACGGAGAGACGGTACAATTGTTCAGCGATAGGTTGATTAACCTGGCTGAAGAGGCATTCTTAGGACAGAATGTACGAGGAGAAGAGGTGGAGAGGATGTTAGTAGGGATTTTTGTAGATGGCATAAAATCCGATGGTTTGAAATTTAAGCTGATGAGGGAAAACCCTGAGAGGTTATCACAAGCGGTAGATATCGCGGTACAAGAAGAAAATTTGAGACGTAGATTTAGATTGAGAACAGGACGAGAAATAGGAACAAGTCGAGAAGCCAGGATTGAGGAGCCTATGGAAATAGGACAAACAAGGTTCGGATGGAATAGGAGAGGAGGTATACAGACGTTACAAGGTAGAAATAGAAGTGATTATGATGAAAGAAGAAATATGAGATACCCTACAAGTGAGACAGTAGGCAACACAAATAACACAAATATTGTCTGTTGGGTTTGTGGTCAACGCGGACATGTTTCTCGTTTTTGTAATAACAGGCGTGTCCAGTCGAATACACAGGGTAGACATGACAATAACAGGTTGAGTAGGAATGTTGAAGGTAGACACAGGAATTTTACAGGTACAAGAACGCAGGAAAACCGGCGCCCTACCTATTAGAAAGGACCTATGATAGGAGGGTAAATAATAAGGTCCCAAGGTTTAAAGAGTATGTTAATAATAGACATAGGGGGACAAATAGAGAATGCTCACAAGTAGATGAAGTCAAACAGTTTACAGTGAAGACAACAGATAATAGTTCGTGCATAATAGAAATAGGAATATATAGAGTTCGGACATTAATTGATTCAGGAGCTCAGGTTAGTGTAATTAAAGAAAGTTTTTTATATAAAATAATGAGAAATTGTAGAATATTTAAGAGTCATAATAATCTTCACTCTGTTACAGGACAGAATTTACAATTAATTGGACAAACAATGATCAATTTTAAATTAGGAGGGATCAACGTAAGACATCTTTTTTTAAGGTAAAAATGA
>JACEFZ010005116.1:0-45000 GCA_014155875.1 Cepaea nemoralis
CCTAACATGACCCTTGATGATGATGACTAATATTACTACGAAACAACTCTACTATTATACTATACAACCACGCCAATTGTAGACAATAGCGATAAACGTATTAGAACCTACTCGCCCTGATCAGCGCCATCCTTCCCACAGCAGACAGTTTGATACTTCATGACTGAGACACCCCAACCTCTAGACCTAACAACTTGACCACCTCTTGATAATCACCATGTCACTACACCTACTTTCCCAGCCAATTTATATGGTCACTCGACCACTTGACCACCGCTTGACCACCACTTGACCACTACTTGACCACATCTTGATCATCATCGTGTCACTACACGTACTCTCTACATCAATTTAAGTGGTCACTTGACCACTTGACCACCCCTTGACCACTACTTGACCACTACTTGGCCACCTTTTGACCACGTCAGCGATCGTTTTAAACACCACCATGTCTCTACATGTAACTTCCTCTACAATTTAAGTGGTCACTTGACCAGTTGACCACCGCTTGACCACCTCTTGACCACGGCTTGACCACCTCATGATCATCACCATATCATTACAACTACTTTCCACTAAAATTTTCCTCACTTGACCACCATTGACCACTGCTTGACCACTAATTTACCACCCTTTAATCATCACCATATCATTACAACTACTTTCCACTAAAATTTTCCTCACTTGACCACCACTTGACCACTGCTTGACCACTAATTTACCACCTCACGATCATCACCATATCATTACAACTACTTTCCACTAAAATTTCGTCACTTGACCACTGCACTGCTTGACCACTAATTTACCACCTCACGATCATCACCATATCATTACAACTACTTTCCACTTAAAATTTCGTCACTTGACCACCACTTGACCAGTACTTGACCACTGCTTGACCACTAATTTACCACCCTTTAATCATCACCATATCATTACAACTACTTTCCACTAAAATTTTCCTCACTTGACCACCACTTGACCACTGCTTGACCACTGCTTGACCACTAATTTACCACCCTTTAATCATCACCATATCATTACAACTACTTTCCACTAAAATTTCGTCACTTGACCACTACTTGACCATTACTTGACCACGTCATCGCACACTTTAACCACCACCACATCACTACACGTACTTTCCCCTTTAATTTAAGTGGTTACTCCACCACAGTGACCACCACTTGACCACCTCTTGACCATTACTTGACCACGTCATCACACACCCTTAACTATAAGCGGTCACTTACTATGTTTTTTCCCCCCCTCTATATATAGATATATATATATATATATATATATATATATATATATATATATATATATATATATATATATATATATATATATATATATATATTAACATTATTATATACCTTCTTTTGAATCGTTTGTTTTTTATTTTAATGTTTTATGTCGTATTTTTTATGTCGTACCTATAATTAGTTGACCACGCACGCCACCTATGATGAGTCACTAGACCACGCCCACTCTGATGAGTCACTAGACCACGCCACCTCTGACCACCTACTTAAAAACCTGAAGAGTTATCGCCCTTTGTGGTAGAATATCGATTTATACCACAAAAGGAGGTGCTTTTGTACCTATACACTACTTAAAATAACCCTTCATTTGTAAAACAGGTGTTTTACTCGCTGCTGTTATCGTCGCTGAATAAGTAGAGGGTTGAATTGGTTCACCAGCCACGTTGTGTTTAAGATGCGTATGAGATATGCGTGATTGGGGGAAATCGGACGGGTGTGGCTTTGGGGTGCAATGTCTGTTTGTGACTCAACAGGTACAGAGTTTATATTCGGTTTGAGAAGAATGTCTTGCCGAAAACCCGCACATTAAAATTCCTCGGCTGTTTGGAATCGTAAATGAGCAGCAGTTATTATTGTACTCACATGTCCATATTATTTCTGAACAAAATTTCCCCTAACTCTGATACAGTTAACCCATCGCCTTGCCGAACATGGCACTTGCGCGTTGATGCATTCTTTCTTTCATACTGTAACCTGAGGCGTTTAGCAGATACTTAGATTGCAGTGGTGAAGTGTTAGGGCATATAGAAAGAATGGAAGATAATAGGGAAACAAAACTCGCTCACACTCAAGAAATAAATGACCGTAGACCCCGAGGTAGACCAAGAAGACGGTGAAGAGATAATATACACACAGACCTACAAGCACTTGGAATCAACGACTGGCAAGAGAAGGTCAACCAGAGAGGAC
This sequence comes from Cepaea nemoralis, assembly GCA_014155875.1. Lineage (NCBI taxonomy): Eukaryota > Metazoa > Mollusca > Gastropoda > Stylommatophora > Helicidae > Cepaea > Cepaea nemoralis. Next base: position 2,241 of record JACEFZ010005116.1, read on the forward strand.
GAATTGAGACGGATTGTATCTGCAGCAAAGAACCTCAATGGCTCGGAACGCTGAAGAAGAAGAAGAAGATTATTAAATCCCAACAAAGTTTATCGTTTATCGTCGTCTCTGACTTCACCTTGTCGGGGACGGGAGAGTGGATGGGAGGGGAGAGGAGGGTGCGACTGGGCGTGGAGTAACTTTAGTTACCCAAATTCATTGTTGTTCGTCGTTGTCATCATGATGCAGCTGTGATACTAACGGCGGTTTGCAGGATTACGAATTACATTCCAATTTGCACTTGTAACCCTTTACCACAGACATTTGATCTAGAACATCCAAAATCTGACATGTATTGATACGATAGCCCTCGTCTCATGGTGATAATAGCATAGCAATACACCGTATATTATAAATATATATGCAGCAGTGGCATAGTGATTAGTGGGCTTTACTACCAGGTCAGTGGCAGGTATTCAATCGTCATCTGTGGCAGAATTATCTTTTCCATCGAGTGTCGACCTGGAGGCTATACGGCCTCATAAAGTGGTACAAGAAAAGTTGCCTGCCTGTAATCAGTTTCCACCCATCCATCCATCCATCCATCCATCCATCCATCCATCCATCCATCCATCAACCCATCCATCATCCATCCATCCAGCCTACCTGTTTGTCTGTCGGTCCGTCCATCCATTCGTCCACGCACCAGACTGGATGTTGTCTGTCTGTCTGTGTGCGCACACGAGTATGCGCTTGCTTGTGTGCGTGCGCGCGTGTGTGTATGTGTGTGTGTGTATGTGTGTGTGTGTGTGTGCATGTATTGCGTGTATATGTGTGTTTGTGTGTTCGTGTGTATGTGTCACAGGATCCCAAGAGATCCTGTGATCTAATCCCGGATAGATGATTATTTCCTCGAAATAGCTTACAAGATAATTGTCCTACTCTATCCGTCACACTCTCAAACAAAAAGATTACACAATGTCAACACCTAGGGGAATGTTGCACATTGATTACAGAAGTGTGGAATAGAAAGATAAGCTTAGACAAACATCAACATCCAGATCAGAGTCGGACTTTTGCTAGACCAATTGAGACACATTCCCACTCACTCAGTGAATTAACAAATAAAGTGTTTTGAATTTATAACCAGACTATTTTAATAAAGACTAACTAGACAAGAGTGGGAATATCTGTGCAGATCATAATGGAAACGGTCCTTCAATAGAATCTGTCTGTTTTAGAAATTGATGGTGTCTGGAATGTGTATGTCATCATGAGGAAGGTGGATTAAGTTGAATGTTGTAACTGAATGTTTGTAGGTGTTACAACTCTGTAGTAACCGGAAAACAGAGTCACCGTGTAGGTCTCCACTCCCTTGAGCTGATGATATACAGGTATATAGACTTTTTGGCCCATGCCCGTATTTTCAAAACGTCATTCCCTCCCCCCCCCCCCCCCTTTCATATTTCCTATCCCAAAAAAAAACCCACCCCTACAAAGTATACGTAAAAATGGAAGGTAAATTTAATATCACATTCTAAAACAAGTCTAGACATCCACATAAACCATGATTTGTGGGTCTACTTACTTTATAAAATGAATCTTAGAAGGATGACACGTACATACTTTAAAGTATGAAGGGAAAAACAATATCAAGTAATCGGTTCTTGTATTAACGCGATCTTGAAATGGTCTTCATCCCCCCCCCCCCCGGAAACCCTAAAATTCCCCCCTGGGGGGGGGGGGGAATTCCCCACCAGTTGAGAACCACTGATATAGATAAATGTTGACTTTCACTTCCACGCGACAGTCTTCAATGCAGCCACTTCGTAGTAATTTTCTCAGGATGCTGACAAGTCCTGCGGTTAGCTCACATTAAGAGTACATTTGTTGACTAATTTAAATTGAGCTTGAAAACCGAGAAGTAGAAAAAAGGGGAATCCTGAAATAGACAAAATGAGAATCAGGTGAGAACTTCCAGCCACACCCAGACGTTCATCCTCACATCACATTATCCACTATTATTCAACCCAAGACCTTCTTCAGATGGAAAACACCAGATCAACAGACTATCTGCTACAACCAGACCCCCTTACCCATGACAAGAGATAGCTTTTCCCAGAATGATTCAAGACAAAGAATCATTGGCCTTCGATAGTAATCCTACATACAAAAGTGACAGATACTAATTCATCCTCCTCTCAGAACCAGTCCTCATAGTATGTTATACCCAAAAGAAGAAAAAAAAAACTGGGGCAATAGATACCAAAGTAACCGAAAGAAACAGAGTAGATAGAAAGCTCCGGGTGACGGCACGTCACAGGGTGATGACAAGATGAATTTAATTAAACTCCCTCGAGAAAGGGGTCTAACGTTTCTATTCGCCCATAGAGTTAGATTTCAAGTGATTTCATGCGATAGCCTAATTATTACAAGCTTCAGGATACTAAAGAGCCCAAGAAAACTAATAGAACAGAATGTTGAAAAACCTCTAATCATTTTTTCCAGCCAGCCTAACTGACTTATCAGGCCCCAATAAAATGACAGCACTTTCATTTATTCGTTCAATCACAGGAGAAGGGAATTTTAGATCTGGATAACCACCTACAATGATAGAGTATATGCTTACCTTGCTAATAGAACAATACTCCTGAACGGAACTTGTTAATCTTCCAAAGAAAGAATCTTCTAGGATTTTACAGAACACACAGCCCATCTGTTATCTTCCCTGACAAAAAAGCAACTGACAATGTTTAGCAACCTAACTGATAACTTTGACTTACGCATATCGCGTTCGGTCAGCTCTCAGAGAACAACGGAGATTCTTTATTCCCGCAAGATGCACACTAGCCGAAAGAAAGACATACGAGTACAAGAGAGGTATATCAATGTGATAATTAAAATATATAAAAATAAATACAAACATGGTTTATTATTAATCACCAAGCGATGTTATAGTGGGAATTATTGCATGAATGTAATTCAGCAGACTCGAGAGTGGCTGATTCTGTGACAATATGTGTGTTCGTGTGTATGTGTGTTCACGTGTACCTGCCTGCGTGCGTATCTCTGTTCACTACTCGCATGACCCTCCGTCCGTCCGTCCGTTATTGATCTCTATGTCTTTCCCCTTATGGATCGTAGAGATAATTTGCAAGCTCCACATTTCAAAGTTCTCTTGCAGTTTCACGTGTTTATAAAAGCGTAGCTTCACTTTATAATTTCATCCGGAATCTTGCTCCCCAGGTGAAACTAATTCACCTTTTGTGATTATATTCTCATCAATCAAACTTACTTTCTCCGGAAATTATTACGATCAGGCCCATGTCTTAGCCTGTTATTTTTACCACCATGCCACCTACCCGCACTCGCTTTGCGGTCCAAGTTCATGCGCATCAGGGATTCAGATTTTATAAATTAACCGAGGCTGTCATGTCGAACTAGCCTAAAATGCAATCCAGGATATGTCTTGGAAACTAAAGACGGCCGGCCCGTTACTGATAACATCACACACCCAGTGCGGATTGGTCTATAAAAATGTGTCTGTCACCATATGTCCAGCCCGCCTGTATGCCTGTGCAGGGTCCTACACCATTTACAATTAAATGTTACGTTATGTCCTCCTCCTTCTCCTCCTGCTCTTCTCCTCCGCATCCTTCTTCCTTTTTCTCTTCTTCTTTTTCTGCTGCTCCTCCAATGAAAAAGTCCTTCAAGAAAGAAATTAAGATCGTAAACTGATTAGAGACATTAGACGTAGGCAGTCAGCATTTTTTGGGCATGTTATGAGAAGAAATGAATTGGAGAACTTGGTGACAACTGGCAAGATCGAAGGGAAGAGACCAAGGGGAAGACCTAGAAACAAATACCTGGATGGCTTGGCCACGTGGCATGGTCAAGAGAGAAACACGGAGCTGATCCACGACTCAGGTGATCGGGTGAGATGGAGAAACATGACCGCCCACGCTTATCGGCAGGCACATGATGGATGGGTGTCAGTAATACGATAGACTTGACCAATCATTTGTTATTTACGTCGTTTTCTTGTCTTATCTAAGTGCCCATCAATACACATGCATTTATAAAATATGGCCAGGTGGTTACTAAGTGACAGAACTACCTACTATATGACGATGATGTTTTGACGGCTTCCAGATATCTCACGCTTCTATTCTAGTGAAGGATGATATTCGTTTCCACAAGGTGACCTCTAGAAGATGTTGCATCCAACGCGTAGTTTGCTAAAGCTTCCTATCAGCGAGTTTTTGAATCGAGAGTTGGGAATCAGTCAAAGAGAATGTTGATATGTTGCTTGTTTTTATTGCAGGTGTTGTTGGTGTGTTTCGCTTTTTAAAACGTTTCTTGTAACGGAGAAGGGTGTTTAACTGGTACACTTTCTAAACTCTGGGAGTGTAGCGAACAAACAAACCTTACTTCCTCTACTAATATTGGTAGACGGTAGGATACACGCTAACGAGCCAGCCATTAGGGAAATTAATATACGTGAACACGGAGAAAAATAAAGAATTTTACAAGAGGTACACGAGATCTTTTGCATCTTATTGACTTTCTTGCCAAAGTGCTATATACCTCTGGTTTGTCGGGTGCCTTACTCTCCCAACAGGGTCTCCATGTCCATTACCATCCATTACAATTACTTTCTGGTGTGTCCTTTAACCTCTACTTCTTTCATCCATTTGTAATGAGCGCCACTCAATACTTATGAATGCGTTTATGTGTTGTCTGTGTGGACTCACGCGTTCCGCAACAAATGATTTACAGATGTAAAGGTGGAGACATGAATGTTTCCTGTGGAATAGATATCCTCACTTCAGACGCACAGATTGTGAGAATTGTATGGATGTTTTTTGTCCTGACCATGCGGGAGTGCGGGGGAAATGAACAAGCTGATGGGCTGGCAGGGAATGCACCTCTTGGTAGTAGATTATATGTGGACAAGGGGGAGGTGGTCGAGCGTATGTGGGACCAGGTGGAGAGGGCTGGGGAACAGATTGAGAACCCATATGTGGAAATAATGATATTGCGGGGGATCGGCAGGGGTTTTGGAAGAATCTCAAAGCTGAGAGTGAAGACCATGAGAACTTTCAATCAGATAGTGGCGGGAACAATTAATATTATGACTCTTCGCTAGTTGTTGAACGAGGGGACGGAGAGCGTATAGGAATATCCTGAGTGCAGTGATGTCACTTCTTTGCTCAACTCAACTTAACCCAACTGATTTAAAGGGTTTAAAAGCAAGAGGATCATCTTCTTCATTGCACTGAGTGTCTCTACCGTAAGGCTCAGTCTCTTTCAGCAAAGCGGCCTGCTGTAAGCTTCGCACAGAGCATGAGCTCCGTAGCTCCAGTGACAACCCCCAAGGAGTCTCTAAGAAAATTACACTCTTAAACCAAAGGGCGGAATCGAACTCACACCTTTCGGAACGCGTGGCAGACGGCTTAACCACTTCGATCCATGCATGGTAAATATAACTTGAAAGGTGTTGTTTTCTTCTAATGTTTCCTGTAATTCCTATTTCTTCCTTCTACTTCTGTGAACGCCAATCAGCGTTTATGAATTTGTTTGTGGACTGTCTTAGTGGCCTCGCGGGTTCCGCAACAATTGATATTTCTGTGTAAAATATTTTATCTCAGTATGCAACTAGTAATCATCTCTGCGTGAAAATTGCCCAGTCTCTCAGTTAATCGCTAGATCGATGGACCACGGAGAATGTAATCGTTTCTGTATTAAAATAAAATAAAATTCTATACGCACACCAAAAGAGCACACCGGATAATTACCACAGCTCACATGCCGAGACTGTTCTTGTACAGCGACTATGTTGTTGAAAATAGCCAGTGTTCGATATGATAAACTCCAGACCTTTTCATGTCAGGAGTGCTGTCAAGTAATCATAATGTAATTTAAAACCTAATTACAGCGCACGGTGGGGATTAGCGTGTATGAGGGAAAATAAAGTGATAGATTGCCTCACGGATGCGTGGAGTGTGTAGCAGTGACTCATTATTTCTGTGTCTTTACTTTGAGGAAAATAATAAGGGGTGCTTAGATAATGATTCTCCTTTTGGTGCTTCATAGTCTTGTTTTTATATTTGCTCTTCATTTGCTTCCTCCTCCAACTCTTCTCCTCCTGCTCCTAATGTTTCCTCTTCTCTTCCCCGTCATTCTCCTCCTTCCCCCTCACCTCCTCCTTTTCCTCCTCCTTCTCCGTCTTCTCTTTCGCCGCCTCCTCCTACATCTCCTCCTCCTCCCTATTGTTGTTCTTTTTATTCGGCGTCTATTATTTAGGTGAGTCGGTCGACAAACCGGAAGTCTCGATAGTAGAACCCCCACCTTCTCTAGTTTCAGTCTTATATAAACACCAGATTCATGAAATATACCAATAGCCGTAGCGCTGACTGAGAAAATCTGAGAACATTTCTAATGATCTCTCTCTCTCTCTCTCTCTCTCTCTCTCTCTCTCTCTCTCTCTCTCTCTCTCTCTCTCTCTCTCTCTCTCTCTCTCTCTCTCTTTCTCTCTCTCTCTCTCTATCTCTCCCTCCCTCCCTCTCTCTCTCCGCATTTATAAATATATACTCCATAAATTTCTATAAATAACCTGAACCAATTAAGGTGCCGTCGACTAAGATAAGGAATCCGGCGATCGATCATAGAAACACAACCAAACAGGTCGGTTAGGCAAGACCAGCGGTCGATTGTGTGGGGGTATGGTTGTAATTATAAGGCATCGTTTTAATCGAAGCGTTAATAAGCAGGTCGTCGATTAACGGGGTAAGTCTACTGCCTGTGATTATGCCAAAATAAAAACAACACAAAACGCTGACAGCGTAGGAGAGGAAGGCGGTACAGTAAACATATGTGGATGCAGGTTTCTTACTATCCAGATAAGTACGTGTCTTAGACGACCGGAGAAGTTCGTCAGTAAGAGGTCGCCTTTATCTAGAAGCCTAAGGGCAATCCCAGTTCTTAGAATATTGTCGACCAAAACGAAGAAGAAAAATACTGACATGCTATAAGATCTGAACATGTAAGAAATCTGGCTTATAACCGCGTCATTTTTCATATATGAAATATTTTCTCCATATTAAACGCCGGTGGTTTGGAAAGAACAATGGCGAAGTGCGTGGTTCTTAGAATAAGAGCCACCCGGGAAGGTTAACCCGGTCAACAAATACCCGCAGAAGTCAGATGTGTCGGCCTAACGGCGCAAGAACGCAGCTCTGCTGTAAACAGGCACAACGCAATCACGTCCGAAGAAAAAAAAAGAAAGCTCCGGATGAACGCAGAAGAAGAAGAAGAAGGAGAAGAAGAAGAAGAAGAAGAAGAAGAAGAAGTAGAAGAAGAAGAAGAAGAAGAAGAAGGAAGAAGAAGAAGAAGAAGAAGAAGAAGAAGAAGAAGAAGAAGAAGAAGAAGAAGAAGAAGAAGAAGAAGAAGACGAAGAAGAAGAAGAGCCAGGGTCGACCAGATCAAAGATGGACTCAGATCATTGAAGACCTTTATCATGAAAATACCTGACAAAGGATCGATGATCTTTGTGGCGCTCAGCGATAAGAGAGATCTTCGGCAAAATATCAACTACAATGACGATGACAGATAGACCTAAGACAGACGCCGTAGCATGGGGTGTTTCATGTTAGGTTAACAACTATTCTAAGCCATGGTACAATGATGTGATCAGTTCCATTCCTTGCCGATTTCTTCCTCAGACAATTGTGAAGGTTACCCGGTACCCAGTTTATGACGTTAGGTCGAGCCCAGAACCATACTGGTTAAATCAAACATAAAAACGAATCCTGTCATATTGAAATAGCAAGAGACATAAAATTACATATTGTTTGGCAATCATAACAAGTAAAAAGTGGAGACCCAGAAACATTAACATAAGTAGAGATACATGAATAATATATTTTTTTGCGCTCGCTCGCTTTGAACTGAAGCGTAGTTCATACACACTATTTATAGTTGTGATGGACTGAATTTTGCTTGTGGATTAGCTTTCCCTATTAACAATGTCCCTCGCCATCAGGCGAACCCACTCCGACTTCAGAGGTACTTGTAATTTACGTCCCCAAGTCAAGGACGACAGGTCAACATTTTAGTCCAGCTGTCCGGTGTAGGGGTTGAACCGCTTACCTCGGCATCAGCACACCGGATGTTTAAGAACACGCGTTCTTACCCATTCGGCCATGCTGACCTGCATAAATAATATAGGAGGTACATAGACGGAAGCTGCAGTGGGAATAGCTAAGGATAGGACGACTTGGAGCGAGATGTTTACGAGTCTACGGTTCCAAATGGGGAGAACTGGTGAAAGAAGGAGAACCATTAATGATCCTGAAACGCCAGCCATTTTGTCTCTAGCTGTGACAAAGTGGAGAGCTCCATCGTTTGAGAATCAATGCCGCAGACACATACGTGGGCGAATTTGGGAAAAGGGGAAAGAGGGTTGATTTTAGTTGCTTCTGAACTCGAAGCTGAATTTCACATTGAGTCTGATTCTCTTGTTTGTCCATCGGGTTTTCTGTTAACGATAATCTGTTTCTGAGTCTGCTCTACTATATATTATAATCATTTAATGTTTATAAACTCATAACTTTGTGTTTTGCTTATTCTTTGTTTGTTCGTTTGTTTGTTTGATTTGGACTTAATTTTGTTGTGCCTTTTACTGCTTTTTACCTCTCGGCCGACACATTCGACTTTCCCGGCATTTATTGACTCGATTAACCTTCCAGGGGTGTTTCTTATGACAATCCATGGTATATGAGCAAAGAGGGCATCTTCGCCCTTCCATTTACATGTAGTGAGCCCCAAAAGATCATCAAAAAACAGCCGCATGCATGCATGTACTTCGGCACTCAAGTGAAGGCGGGGACACAAAACTTAGAATTGCCCAGCCATCAAGAGAGGCGATTAACTCTTCAGTGGGCTATGTTTCCTTCATGGAGCTAACATTTCCAGACACCAATAATAATGAGACAATAATAATGAGAGAGATCATAGAGAAGGCAGGAATGCTAATCAGAGGTTATAATATAAACAATCTAGTTGCAGATGACACAATTTGATGGCGGAAAATACAAAAGCTCTACAACAAGTCTTGGACATTGTAGTAATAGAGAGTGCAAGCTAAGGACTTCCCTTGAATGCCAAGAAATCAGTAACAATTGTGATATCAAAGAAAATAGTGACACTAAATTGTGAAATGAAAATAAAAAAAGACAATTCTTAATCAAGTGGATTACTTTTAAATAGCTAGGGGCAACTATAAGATCAGATGGAAGAAGCACAACATAGATTAAGAACTGAATAGGGCAAGGAAAAGCTGTATTTCAGAAAATAAAATGTGTCAAATGCAATAAGTCACTATTATTGAATGTAAAGAGAGAGAGAGAGAGAGAGAGAGAGAGAGAGAGAGAGAGAGAGAGAGAGAGAGAGAGAGAGAGAGAGAGAAAGGTGTGTGTGTGTGTGTTGAAATGCTATGCAGGACCTATGTTGCTCTATTGCAGTGAATCTCATAATGTAAATGAACAAATTAGAAAGAACTTAGAAGCAACATACATTTGGTTCCTGAGTTTCTTGCGAGTTCCTTGGACTGCCAGAGTAACTAACAACGATTGCCTGAAAGAGGCTAATGAAACTAGACCATTATATTCACCAATAAGAAATATACAAACAGCTTCCTTTGGTCATGAGATGAGAAGAGAAGCATTGGAGAACATCCTGACAACTGGAAAGATCAAGGGGAATGGTGGAATATCATCAGCAGAGTTGATCTAGAACACCAAAGACTGAGATCAGTGGAGAGACATGAACGCCTACGCCAGGTGGCAGCGCACCTTATGATGATGAATAATGTAAATGGATGGTTAATAGTAGCCTTTACTACTAGATTACTTTATTACTAGATGTAATAAAATCAAACTTTTCTTATTGTAGTAAATCGAAAAGGTTTTATTGCAGTAACATCGAAGAATTCTTATTCCTATCCGAAACTTCTTTAGAGGACAAACCTATTTGCTTACATGTGACAGCAAGATAAAGGAATGCAGATGTAATTATTGTCACTTATAGGAGCGATGAAAGAAGTTAGATGCAGTACATTAGACGACAGACAAATAAAAGTTATAAGCACATCGAGATTCAAACCTTTCCTCTCCAAATGACGACAGTGCCACGTTGACGGAAGAGTGTACTTTGCCACACAACCAGCCAGATATCTATAATACATAACGTCATTAGTCATGTCTATCATTCATCTGCACACAGCCGTGTTGTCACTAGCTTAGTCTATTAACCATCTAGACACACGGCTGTGTCTTCACTAACGTAGTCTATCATCCATCTGGACACACAGTTGTGTCGTCGCTAGCCTAGTCTATCCTCCATCTGGACACACATATATGAAATATGAACATAATTCTTATCTATCTATGGTACTGTAAAGAATGATGAAACGACAGGTGACAGATCGGTATACGTGTTTTCTAATTGTGTATTTATTTGTATGCAACAGAACTGGTAACTGTATCGTGTAATTACTAAATAAAATACAAGTTAACCGACTCCTGTAACCGGCATATCTTGACTCCTCTATATCCTGACGTAACAATGTCGAAGCTCCTTCACTCTATAACTCTGCGGCAGTATCTTTTCACGGCAAAACCCCAACCTTCATGTACGCCAAACAAAGACAAACTGTCACACTTGGCGCTCAATGTGATACACTCACGATAAATAACGCATATCCGATCTTTGAGGCGTGTTTGGTAAATAAAACAAACATGATAATATTTTAAGGACCAATTGGCACTGAATTCTTGACGTGGTCTATATCACACCTGCCGCTATTTCTTCACATAACATTTCCTGGTACCTATTTTAGGCTAGATTCGACCTGGAAGATCAAGTGAGTTGGAAAAGACAAACAAAAAACAAAAAAGCCTTGACCAGGTAAACGTGGTAGCCATTTGTGTTCCGCGACAATAACATCCACCATATTTCTTCTGCTTCTTCTTTCGTTTGCTTAAAACTGACCTATACCTGCAATGTTATCTCTTATATGAATTTAACTGACTGTTTAGTGCACTCTGTGGTCCATAGAGTTTATCTTCCACTGTTGTCTCTCTAGGACAGAAGGTATGCCTAGTTATGTCGTATTTTGGGCAGTCTTGGAGTGTGTGATATGCTGCCTGGGAGAAAATTCACATGTGCACATGGCTTATTCGCCTATCTTAAATTCACCTTGTACATAAACAACCGTTTACACTCACTAGCAACATACTGATAAATAGTTATACATGGGATCGGAATGTCGAGAGGCCAGAATACCAGTCAATTATATCTGAAGACACAGGTTAGAGATCATGGAGAGACAAAACATATTGATATCTCGTAGTTAGAATGGGAAACAACGACAGCCCAGCGAGTAGGTTGTGTGGGGCTATCTGGACAAGCTGTCTGTATCCTACAGTCCACAGCAAATTCTCCCAGCTAATGCCAAGAATGATAAAAATAAATCACTTAATGCCAGACAGACATGTGGACGGACGGACAAACCATTTATTTTGTGTCCGTCCTTCCGAGAAGAGACTGCTGGGAGTGCTAATCACGTCCAAACGATGCCAGTCTGGGTCATGTTATTACCAGTCTACTATTCCCAGGTGGCTCTGTGGCCAAGAAGTTAGAATAAAAAGTCGCATAAAAGTCGACAGGGTCGACTTAATGCACTGGGTTTTATCCCGTATGGCTCTACCGACGACCCACAGGAATCTCCGAAAAATTTCACTCGTGAACCGAAGGACGCGGCCCGGAATTGAACCCACAACCTTCGGAGCCCGAGTCAAACAGCTTGACCACTACGCCACGGAGAAGTTAGAATGCAATTCGTAAACCCGCATACCGCGTTTGAAACCCAGCTGCAGGCGATTTGGTAGCAGACGTTAGTTTCCATACCATGATATGAGTGCCGGTCGTTTAGAAAGAAATGGCAAACTACTGAACGTAAACTTGCCCAGGAATCTTCTAAGAGACCTGCTCCGTGACGAAGGTTTTACGCACAGGAATTACAAACAGTCAAAAATCCTGTGGTTGACTGCGATGTGCTATAAAAGATATGCGACTAACTGGCTACTATTCCCCTATGAACCGCGGCAGGCCAGACGCTCGCCTGCAGTCCCGGTGGACATGGGTTCGAATTCACGTTGGAATTAGCATTTTTGTCTAATTGACCTCGGCTTCCAGGTTGACTCTGCCTAAAATAGATTCCGTGAAATTCCTAGGGAAGGCCTTGATACTGACCACATCACTGGCCTGGTTCCGGTTGGTGTATACTAATATAACACGAACACAATGTTTTTTAAGGGGCGAAAAGGGGTACTTACTTAAGGGCTATGAAGATATCTTGAAGAAGTTAATTCACAAAGACAGCTGGTTACTCGCATCCGAAGAAGACAGTCCAGTAGGTCAGCATGGCTGAATGGATAAGAACGCGTGTTCTTAAACATCCAGTGGGCTGATGCCGAGGTAATGGGTTCAACCCATATACCGGACAGATGGACTAAAATATCGTCCTTGACTTGGCGACGTAAATTACACGAATCTGTGAAGCCGGAGTGGGTTCGCCTGATAGCCATGGACACTGTTAACAAGAAAAGCCAATCCACGTACATAATGCAGTCCAGCACTACTAAAAGTGTGTATGGACTACGCTTGAGTTCAAAGCGAACAAGCGAAAAAAAAAAAGAAGACAGTCCACATTTTGTTAGAATGTCATGAGAAAGAGAAAGCTGGACTCTGTCGCCACAACGGGAAGCTGAAGGCGACGAGAAGCAGTGGAGACCAAAAGAATGGATAATTTGGCATATGATGCCATTAGTATCAGAAATGATACGCAGGACAAGAAACAGAAGGCTGTGGACAGACATGATATTCAAACGCGACATGCCATGGGGGTATATGAAAAAGACGTACTGAAGTACGCACTTACCATTACCTGACTAAGAAATCAACATAATGATTTAAGTTATATTCAAGAAAATTGCACAGTAGATAAAAAAAAAATGCTTTCTATTAAAAACTCAAGGATCGTAACATAATTAGCGGGACTTCTATCTGAATAGTTTTCATCCCCAGTTTTTACCACAGTGATCAATCATCTATTATTTGGAAATATTAAGGAAACTTTACTTTCTCTTTATTGTTATATTATATTATCAGGGTCTTGCAAATGAGTTATTTTACGAGGGCCAGTCAATAAGTAAGTCACACAGTTCTTTGGGATGGCAGGTACATGTAGTTGGTGATTTCTACAAGTCTCATTAGGTGACAGCAACTTCAAACTTTATATTCCCGTTTGTCGGGTGGCATTAGGTGTCTCATGCGCATGCGCAACGCATAAACAAAATGGCACGACTGTACTTACGGAGTGTACAACCAAAGAGCAACGTGCTTTATGCGTTTTTTGTGGGGAAAAGGACTGCCTGCAAAGGACATTCATAAGGAAATGGTTCCTGTTTATACTGACAAATGTTTGTCCCGTAAAGCGGTGCATAGCTGCGTAGAAAAATTTTCTCAAGGACGCTCTAAAATTGTTGATAAAATCAGATCTAGTCGTCCTGTTGAGACTGCAACAGAAGCATCCGTGCAGCGGGTGAGGAGATGACTAGAGGTGAAAGGCGAGTAACAATATACTCTGTAGCATCTGCAATAGAGTGCTCACATGGTTCAGCATACAGCATGATGCAGTTCGAAGAAAACGTCCAGGTCTGCTGACTAGAGGAGTGTTGTTTCTTTATGACAATGCCAGACCACATACGGCTCGATTAACTCAGGAGAAAATTAATCAACTAAGGTAGGGAGTTCTGGAACATCCACCTTAAAGCCCCTTCTTAACCCTTAGCGATTTCCACCTTTTCGTCCACTGAAAACCCACCTTGGCGGGAGACATTTCGCGAATGACGCCGAAGTTGAATGTGAAGTGAAAACGTGGTTTAGAAAGCAGAGTACGCAGTTCTATGCAGCCGGTTTGATAGGACTGATAAAACGATGAGATAATGTGCATCAATGTTGGTGGAAATTATGTTGAGAAATAAAGGGACAAGGTATGTATACAAATAAACTGGTTTCAAGTTGTTATCATAATTAGTTATTTTTCTACAGCCATTTGTGACTTACTTATTTGCTTCCCCTCGTATATTGATTAAAATTAAAATACCGTCGCCGTTTTCATAGCAAGGTCCTTATAATAATAATGAGGAATAGTAGTTAGTTAGTTAATTAGTTAGTCAGTCGCAGTTCCAACTTCACAGCAACGGGTCGTCCCCATTATGCTCCGTTCCTGTGCCAGTGAATATCACACAAAACGCTCCCCACTGCCCAATGTGAAAAGTGGAAAAGACAGGAGTCTCGACAAACAACAGCCCGCACAAATACACTGTGCATAATGCCGCCACCAGAATGTCAACACACCAGTCCCCCACGAAACACCCAGTTCATCTCTGATGGAATCGGCTGTCATTTTCCTATCTGAATGTTTCCTAGATGTTCACCCACACAGTCCACGAAAATACAGTTCATCGCTGATGGCAGTGGCAGTCAACCAGAAGCCCAGCAGCCACGCATTTCTGCATAAGGCAAAAACCGGTCAACTCTGGGACATAGCCACCTGCCATCACTCCGAACATGCAGTCACATTCCAAAAAACCTCAGGCAGATTCAAAAGCATTTCACACGAAACTCACAGCTCACAGTGTCGCGCCACGCACTCACTCAGTAGCAGGGCGACAAAACCATCAAGCCTCCTTAGTCGCCTCTTACGACATGCGTGGTAGGCTACAGTGTTGCTATTCTTTGCTTCCCTTATGGGCCCCGGCAACACACGGGAGTTGGGGGGGGGGGGGGAAGTACTAATTGTAAATGAAGAAAACAAAAAGTCCCGTGGCTTGAAGCTGCCGTTTGTATGTGAAGTGCTTGGACCATCACATTTTAGGTTTGAGTGTCATGGGGAATATGTAACCAGTCTTTCCCTCCTGTAGCGTCAGTGTAGTAGTAGTAGTAGTAGTAGCAGCAGCAGCAGCAGCAGCAGCAGCAGCAGCAGCAGTAGCAGTAGTAGTAGTAGTAGTAGTAGTAGTAGTAGTAGTAGTAGTAGCAGCAGCAGTAGTAGTAGTAGTAGTAGTAGTAGTAGTAGCAGCAGCAGCAGCAGCAGCAGTAGTAGTAGTAGTAGTAGTAGTAGTAGTAGTAGTAGTAGTAGTAGCAGCAGCAGTAGTAGTAGTAGTAGTAGTAGCAGCAGCAGCAGCAGCAGCAGCAGCAGTAGTAGTAGTAGTAGCAGCAGCAGCAGCAGCAGCAGCAGCAGCAGCAGCAGCAGCAGTAGTAGTAGTAGTAGTAGTAGTAGTAGCAGCAGCAGCAGCAGCAGCAGCAGTAGCAGCAGTAGGTAGTAGTAGTAGTAGTAGTAGTAGTAGTAGTAGTAGTAGTAGTAGTAGTAGTAGTAGTAGATGTTGTTGTAGTAGTAGTAGATGTTGTAGTAGTAGTAGTAGCAGCAGCAGCAGCAGCAGCAGCAGCAGCAGCGGTAGCGGTAGCGGTAGCGGCGGCGGCGGCAGCAGCAGCAGCAGTAGTAGTAGTAGAGATGGAAGCAGCTTAAGAAGCATAATTAGGAGAAGAAGGATGAAAAGGAGGGTTAGAAAAAGGAGGTGATAACGATCAAAATTAAGTAAGGGCGCACGAAGATACACAAAAAAGGCGCTTAAAAGTCGACAGGGTCGA
Source organism: Cepaea nemoralis (assembly GCA_014155875.1). Taxonomy (NCBI): domain Eukaryota; kingdom Metazoa; phylum Mollusca; class Gastropoda; order Stylommatophora; family Helicidae; genus Cepaea; species Cepaea nemoralis. The sequence goes on from JACEFZ010005116.1 coordinate 17,994, forward strand.
CTTCATTGCACCGGGTTGTTATCCTATATGGCTCAGTCTCTTTCCGCAGCGCGGAAAGTGTCGCACAAAGCACGAACTCCGTAGCTCCAGCGAAGACCCACAGGAGTCTCCGAAATAAATGCACTCGTGAACCGAAGGACACGGCCCGGATTCGAACCCACAACCTTCGGAGCCCGAGGCAGACGGCTTGACCACTTCGCCACGGAGACTCCCGAGAAGATTCGATCTCTTCTATCTTCTATCTAAGAAGATACGTAGACTACGGGTTAAGGACAATTTTGCACTCCTTAATGCGGATTGGATATATGAAGGTAGGCGATTAATTTTTTTAGACCAAATGGCACTCTGTGTCATGTGACCAATAACTCGCGGGCTGCCTTTATTTCCTAGAACATTTTGTGGTATCTATTTTAGACTGACGACGTGAAAGCCCAGTTCAATTTAAAAAAAAAGACTTCTCTTCTATAGGGATTCGAACATACAACCACAATGTAAAGCTCTGCTCTGCCTCTAGGAGTAAGAAGACAAGGAAGTAAGGACATATTACATTGGCAATGTCGCCATGTTTTCTCTATGTTGAACAATGACGTGGTTACACCTGCATGTTCCTGTCATTAGAACAAAGAAGACAAGAAGGAAGTTGTCAGACATGTAGCTAAAGAGAACTGTGGACTATATAGATGTTTTTGTTGTTGTCATTCACATCGTGTCTTGCTTGTCTGCAGAATCCCCATGTTGACAATACAGGGTAGTGTTTAAATACAATTATCGTTCTCAAGGGAAAGAAAGAAATAATCCTGAAACTTGGAGAAGTATGGGTGCCGGGTCGACCTAGTCTTGTCAATTGAATACTGAGTGTTTTTATGGAAAGGAAAAATGGCAATAGAAGATTTGGGTCTGTGAATCTCATGATGTGTAATCAAGAATACATGGATGGATAATAAATCACGTTATTACGGAAGTATGTGTCATGTGATATCTTAGCTATGTTAATTACCGATTGTTATTATTTATTGTGTTATGGACGACTACATTTGCCGTTAAATCTAGGGTAGGTCGATTTTCAGCCAAACTGTATTTTGTTTTTAATAGAGTGCAAGGTATGTGATAGAAGTTTGCGTGCGTACGGAGTTCAGTTTGCTTGCCCCTAAACTTCCAGTGCGCTTATAGAAAGTTAGCGTGTTCAATCCCTACACCGGTCAGTGGGACTTCAATGCTGGCTTCTCGTACAGAAAGCAAAGGCAAACAATTGCACGTAACATTGCCTTTTGCCTAGTAAACCAAGCCGAGGTTGAGGGTTGAATGCAACGTCCTGAAAAGGACATGCTACATAAGATAAAACGAAGTAGGAAATCCTAAAGATACGATTAACTGTTTATACGATCAACTGAAATATACTATGACATGGGAAAGAAATATAGTCGTGGCAGCGCCGTTTCTGGCTCGCAAAGCTACGGCTTAAGGCCATTAGATGAAATTAGTGTCGAGGTTGAAGAGCGGCTTGCCGAATGGCTAGAACGCCGGATTCTCCTTCAGAAGACTCGGGTTCGAGCCACCTCAGTAAGGTGTGGGATGTTTTTCTGTCGGGAGCAACAAGAAATCACTAACCTGCACAGTTCGCGGTGACTGTACTAGCCAGGCGGCCTTAATTCCTCAGGCTCAAAGACCCCTCTGCCATACACCGCAAGGTACTATATTGGCAGTAAATGACAGTTTAGTGTCGAGATGATGCTGAAATTGCCCCGTGCTCGCAGGTAGACCTAACTAAACATAGGTACCAGAATCTGTCTTGGGAAGTAAAGCCCATCGGCGTGATATTTGACCATATTACCTTCGAGTACCCATTGGTCTAAACAATATAGGGCTAATTATAAGCTCAATTCGCGTCACGTCGTATGAAAAGGGTCCTATATTTCACTAAAATATTAATAATTTAAGTATCATATTCAAGAGCTAAACACAGCTGCGGACGATTTGGCCTTGCGTTGGTTTTTATAAAATGGTGTTAATGCCGGTCGTTCAGAAAGCAATGGTACACCACTGAACGTAAACCTACCAAGAAATCACAAACAGCCAACAAATTAAGTGCTGTTAATATCATGACAGGAGCCAAGATTGATGCAACAATGTGATTATTTAGTGAGTAAATTAATGAAAAGAAGAAATATAATTGGTTAACTTTACAAACACAAACAGATCGAAGAGTGAACCAAAAGTTCTCCATGCAAATTAAATGTGAACATGCGTGAAGGTTTGGAAATGTAAAGGAGGAAGTAGGTTCTAGCCACAAAATCCATTGTGTCACGTGTGTTTGTGTTCTCATACAACTTGCCAGTTTTACGCCTGGTTTTTGTTGACTTACCCAGTTATAACACTGGAGGTTAAGCAGGATGTTGTGAGTGTAAATACATTACAAATTGAACCACATGTGCGGGCTGGACTGCGTGACGTTTGTGTAGTGCATTTATTCATCTAGATATTGGTTTTCGTCTAGTTCTGTAGTCAGTAGTAAGTACAGTGTTGTGGCTGATTGCGTTCTATGTCAAAAGATGACCTGGCCACTTTATTTGTTGTCTGTTTAAAAATTAAATGCACGGAATCTTTTTATTTCTTATGAGATTTTCTGTGTCACTCTTTTTTAGTTGTCAGTGTGACGTCAAGAAAGAACATCTCTGGCCAGCTTTGATCTGTGCCCTTTACATGCTGGTATTTACAGACAGCGATATTTTACGAAATCCGAATTTTTGGAGTAAATTCTAGATCTAATCGCGCCTGGGCTCATCGCCTGGAGTCTTCTTGGAGCAAGGTCTTGTGGCAATAGTGTATTATGATCAAACGACCTGATTAGCTGCCTTAAAAATGTGTCATATCAAGCTTGCTGGTCTCACTTTCTTCCCAATACGATCGTTTGTGGGATTGTTTCTTCTCGTGGCATTTAGAATTTAACGTGGGCGTTTCATAGGTTTCATTTTGTTTGTTGTAGGTCAGCATGGCCCAATGGATAAATTGCTCGTTCTTAAACATCCGGTGTGCTGATGCCGAGGTAGCGGGTTCAACCCATACACCGGTCAGTTAGACTAAAATGTTGACTTCTCGTCCTTGACTTGGGGAATTAAATTACAAGTACCAGTGAAGTAGGAGTGGGTTCACTCTGATGGCGGAGGACACTAGTATTAGGGAAAGCGAATCCACACGCAAAAGTCAGTTAAGTTTCAGTGCATTAGAACTAATAGCACATGCAAGGACTACACTGGAGTTCAAAGTAGGCGAGCTCCAAAAAATTTGTGTTTGTTTGTTCTTCTTTGTTGTTGTATCCAGTTATGACGTCACAATTATAATGCTAATAAATATAATGCATTGCGAGATCGATTGCAGTGGTCAAACCTCACAACGTTATTCATAACTCTGTTATGTTATACTCGTGATTTTTGTACAATCGGTAAGTTTCTCAATGCCTTGCTCTGTAGCATTGAAACTTACGTCATTATTTATATCAGACATTAAACTGCTTTATCTTACCTGTCCTGGTGATTTCGTACCTAAAGCCTAATGAAAACCTAAATGCTATGCTGTCATAAAAACTAGCGCGCACTTCTTCTAGTCTTAATGGTCGACCACCCACCACAGTCTGGTCAGGCATGCAATTGCATTAACTCCGCCTTTCAGTTCTCACCATGTAACGTCTATTTTATTTTAACAAGAAAGGCTGTTATATTAACCCGGTTATACATTTGTCGTGATACAAACACCAGTTTTTATCTACCAAATTTGTCGTGTTACAAAAACCAGTTTTAATCTACCAAATCCTCCTATTATATTATTTCTCTACTATATTTTTGTCTTGATAAAACACCAGTTTTAGCCTACCAATTTCACTTATTATTTTAATTCTCGAATAAAATTCACCTTGATAAAACACGAATTTGATTCTAGAAGGACTAGCTATAATATGCATTCTTCAATTCAATTCTCGTGATAAAACACCAGTATTATTCTTACAATTCCCGCTAATATATTATTTCTCTACTACATTCTCATCTCATCTCATCATGTTCCTCTTGGACCTTGCGGTGTCGAGGTGAAGTATAAACAGCGGGAGTGTGCCCACTATGGGCTTCTTGTATTGATATTCTCATGGACTCTGCTATTCCCTCTGTCCATCATTTACGTTGTCGGCCTCTTCCTCTGCTTCCCTCTGGTCTGTACATCATTTCTTGTTGTGGTATACTGTTAGTTGGTAGCCCACGTGCATGGCCAAACCATTTGACTTGCTGCCTTCTAATAAAATCTAGTGCAGCTATAACCCCCACTTTAGTCCTGATTTCTTCATTTCTGATCTGATCTCTTCTTGATACATTGAGTAATCTTCTCAGGAATCTCATTTTTGTTGTTGTGGTTTTTCTTTTCTCTTTTTCTGTCATTATCCAGGCTTAGCATTGGTAACATAGAGTTGGTAGGAAGATTGTGTTGTAAAGTGCTTTCTTAGTAGTTATTGATACATGTTTGTTCTTTACTATTGGTGCCATTTGCCCAATGAGTTGGTTTGCCTTATTGCATCTATTTTCGATCTCGTTTTCTGATTTGCCATTTGATGATATTATACTTCCTAGGTACTTGAAACTCTTTACTTGTTTGAATGGACGTTCGTTTAGGTGAATCGTTCTTCTTTAGTTACAGTCATTACCTCTGTTTTACTTGTGCTAATCTTCATGTTATGTTCCCTACACATTTCGTTTAGATTATTCATGTGGTCTCGTAATTCAGCTTCTGTTTTTTCTGTTAGTGCTTGGTCGTCCGCAAACATGAGTTCTCTAATGGTTATATTTTCAGATGGTTCTTCTTCCGTGATCTCGTCATTCGGTGTTCTTACGGTCTCTGTTTGGCTGGTTTCTTTACATATGTTGTCTATATATGTTATGAACAACAGAGGGGACAGGACACAAACTTGTCGTACTCCGGATCTTATGGTGAAGGGTTCTGAGTGTCCTCCATTTGCTCTCACGATGCATTGACTTTTGTTGCATAAGCTTCTACATAGGTTTGTTAGATGTGCACTCACTCCATATTGTTTAAGGATTTCCACAGCTTGTTTCTATCTACTCTGTCAAATGCCTTTTCTTGGTCGACAAAGGCTGAGTAGAGTGTTTAATTGAATTGGATTGATTTTTCTATAAGTTGTCTAAGAGCAAAAATGGCATCTGTGCATCCTTTGTTTTTACTAAATCTAAATTGTGTTTTGCTTAGCTGGGGTTCTATAGTAGTTCGTAATCTTTTCTCAAGAATTTTGCAAAACATTTTGCCTGTATAACTCAACAGTGAAATGGCTCTGTATTGTGTGCAGTCTCTTTTGCTGCCTTTGTTTTTCCAAATTTGGATAATTATGGCGTTTCCCCAATCTCGTGGTGTTTGTTGTTCTACCCAAACATGGTTGAATAGTCTAAGTAGCCATTCTGTTCCTACTTCTCTTGCTGCTTTAATTAAGATAATTTGCTACTTGATCTTGTCCTGGTGATTTGTTCAATGGGGCTAATCTGATGGCTTCTATAATTTCTTCTTTCAGTATGTCTGGTTCTATTTCTTCGGTGGAATCTGTGTCGGTTTCTTGAATTCCTGTGACATCTGATGGGATATTGAAAAGTTTTTCGAAGTACTGTTTCCATCTTATTAGGATTTGTTTTTGTTGGTTCTCTATTTTCGTTGTTAATTATTTCAGTTGGGTCAAAGGGTTCTCCTGTGGTTCTCATTGCACTTATCTTTTTGTAGAAATTTCTAGTTGCCTCCTTGTAGTTTTTATTTAGGATTTAAATAACGAAGACACAAACAATAGATTGCACGATTTATTGCCTGGCATATTTCGCTGCATCTTGTCAGGTAAATACTGCAGAATTCACACAAGGTAAAGTAAAATAACTAGATAAATCCTTAAAGCTGAAATATACACATGTTGGCACAGTAATGTCAATTGTCTACCACGGTAATTTTAAACTGACTAACATGTCTTCCTGTTTGCACAAAACTGACTTGTGTAGATTAATCATTATTGCTTCTGCAAACTTTAACAAGCGAGTATTTTGTGTGTTAAACAACACTCGAAAGGCACTGTCTCTATCCATCACATGGCCGCTTTCCAGCATATGCCTAGCAATTGATGAAGCGGGAAGCTTCCGGTGTGTCGGCCCCACTAGGCTCCCATCGCCTGTGTGTAGTATCTTGTCGATCCATTGAGGTATGTGTTCAGACACTCTTTTGTTCAACTGCCGCTCTGTTCTGCCGATGTAGGTAGACTGGCACCTACATGTGAATTGGTAAATACAATTGTTTTTGGCGTACAGAGGAACAGGCTCTTTTACTGCTGGGATAGGAATCGGTGTGGTTCTGTACCTAATGACTGGAGTTGCAGCACAGAATGTTCGGCCTACTGCTGTAATGAGCCGGTCTTGTAGACGTTGCATTACGTCATCCCCTCGAAAGGTTAGCTGGATGAATACCTTGAGTTTAGGGACTGTAGTTTCGTCTGGTTTTGGTTTGGGCTGTTGGCAGTGGCGCTTTATAAATCCTGTGGAGTACCCATTCAGGTTTAAGACATTCTTCAGAGTTTGAAATTTCTCTGTCAGTGTGTCCTGGGTGCATATCTTCCTAGCATGGTCAAACGTGGTCCATATTAAGCCCCGTTTGTACTGGACAGGTGTGAAGCTCTGAAAATTTAAATATTGGCCAGTCATGTTTCTTTGCGATACACCGATCTTTGAATTGTGCCGTCTGCTCTACGTCTCATTAGAATATTTAGGAACACCTAGGAATATCTAGAAGCGTTGCCGTTCAGTATAAAGATCCCCTGCCGGCTTCTAGGCCAGTCGCAGGTTTGTCTACTACATATGTCTTGATAAAACTCATGTTTTAGTCTACCAACTACAAATATTATTTTAATTATCTAATACAACTCCCAAGATAAAATACCAACTAGACATTTGCAAACCCAGCTTTCCGAAAAAAAAAAACTGTCATGCAGATTTCATGTAACACCATGACATTTTGTAGGTCAAATCTCGTCATTATATTTACCCAATGAGACAATTATCATTTTAAAACTCACCAAGCTCTAAGCTATAACACTACACTGCAGTTCTTATGCACTGTGGCAACATATCTGGAGCCTGTCTGAGTGTGGAGGAGTGTGGGTAATTAGGTGAATGATTCTTTGAATGCTTGCCACCAAGATCGACCACACTTTTCTAACCTACTTCTCCGCTAGCACTATCAATATATGAACCTGCAGCTAGTGTCACTTATCGTAAGTGCTTATAGTAAACTATCCCCTTCCACGCCATGAAACGTTTTGGAAACATAGTAAAGACATTAAAACAAGTCAGGGATCATTCCTTAAGACTCCCTGGGCATATGGTGCTTGACCTATATTTGTGAAGAACATTGAGTTTCCGTGTAGAAGTTTTTATACGCCGCCTGTCTCGCGCTCCGAAGGTTGCGGTGTCGGTTCCCGGGCTACGTCCTTCGATTCACGAATTCAATTGTCTCCGGAGACTTCGGGGAGTCGTTGCTGGAGGTATGGAGTTCGTGTTTTGTGCGACGCTTTCGGTAGGAAGCCCTGTCGGAAGAGACCGAGCCATATGGGATAAAATCCGGTGCCATGAAGTTGATCATTTTGCCTTTTAAACCCTGTAAACCCCTGTATATAAAAGAATTGGTAACTGACCAATGTCATTACTAAATTTTAAAAAAAGGATAACCGACTCTTCTAAATGGTGTATAGTCTTTTTTCTTTCTAAGAACAAAATCAATATGCAGTTTTATATTGTACTTTCTGCATTTATAAAAAACACTTCAGTGAATAGAGAGGTGAGGAATAGACGCAGGCAATGAATAGGACACACACTGAAAAAACCTCCTGATAGTATAGCTAGAAATTCCTTCCCGTGAAAGCCACATAGTAAAAAATAGCATAAGGCCTAAAAGCCCCAGGAGAAGAGAAATAGAGACAGAGGTGAATAATATGGGCAGGGCATAGGGCTGTAAGAAGCAGCATAGGACGCAAGAGCTTGGCTGAGGACCTATACTTCATTGGAGATAAAAGGAAGAAGATGAAGAGGAAGAAGAAGAATACAAGAAAGCCAAACACTTCACACCCCAAATGCAGATCTCTGGGGCTCAGTGCAATGGTTCCTACATTCTATTGATATGCCATTTGTTGCTTCTATTTCTATAATCCAGTAAATTGTGCCGCACGTTATTAACGATGTCGTGTGTTTTTCTCCAGGCACCCATTGGAAAATAAAACCCAAACATGCAGTGGTTCTGTAGTCTATGAGATAGCTGTCCTACAAACGAAGCAACCAGTCGGTCCGTCAGCCTTTGAAAATCGGATCTTTACAGGTCAAAGGTGAGAGGTGGTGGCGGGGGCGGGCCGCTGGGGAGGTGAGGCCGCCCCCATGCAAACAGTCCTGAACCAGGTTATGGAACCGTCCTATGTTCCCATCAACGGCCCGGCGGCCACTCTTCCTCTTCCAGATACAGACTTGCTTGACAATGGCAAGGTGAGTGTCACGTGAACACTGTACGTCAATGCATATCTGCGCAAAGTGAACAATGTATGTCTATACATATCTGCAGTGTAGCGTGAGCAATGTATGTTATAACATTTCTGCATGCATGCAGACAGATAGTTATACAAACAGAAATGCACGCAAAGCAGACAAGTTAGGCATAATTGTGTAATTTTGATGTGTGTATCTTGTATGTTATGATGATAAATAGACATGACAAGTTAGTGACAACTGGCAAGCTTGATGGGAAGAAAGCAAGAGTAAGACAAAAGGATAAATACCTTGAATGTTTGGCAGCAAGGCATGGTCGGGACACGAACACATAATTGATTTGAGATTCTGGTGACCGTGTGAGTTGGCGAACCATGACCAAGCACGGCACGGCACTTGATGATGTTGATGATCTTGTATTATGCCGTTGCAAGTGGGCGATCATGGTTTTCATCTTACAAGGTCACCAGTGTTTAGGAACAGGTCCGTGTTCTTGCCAGACTACACCATGTGTCCAAGTCAATCAGATATGTATCTCGTTGTCGCCCCCTTGCTTTCTCCCCAGCACGTTTGCCAGTTGTCAGTAAGGTTTCAAGTTTATTTCTTCTCATAACATGTTTAAAAGTAAGGTTTCAAGTTTATTTCTTCTCATAACATGTCTAAAAAAGTCTTGACACAGTCTAATGACTCTAATCAATTTACCGTTGTCATCTATTTCTTGAAGGTTGATCTCATCCGTGTTTTTGTCCGTCCATGGATCCTTTACATTGTTCTCAGAAACCAAAGTCCCACTGACTTGAGATATTTCCCAGCTTCATTGCTTATCATATATGTTTCACACGCATCAGTCATATATATATATAAGGGCAGGTGTTTCATGGTCATATGTGGATATTATGTCTTCTCACCCTCATGAATGGACACCAGAACATTGCCCATCGATTACATTTGGTCACAAGAGTATGGAAAAAGCACCACACCCACTCACAGCCGAGGTGGCACAGTTGCTAAAACACTTGCCTGCTACCCGGGGCTCATGTATTGGAATCCCCATCTAGGAGAGTGTTTTACATGGTCCTGAGCTTCCAGGTCGAGCCAGCCTAAAACAAGCACCAGAAATGTTGTGGGAAGTAAAGACGGTTGGCGTGCCGTTGATCGCATCATCCCTCACGTGTCGATTGATCTGAAGAGAAATAAGGCTAGAACAATACGCCCAGTACCTCTCAAGATGTGTAATCGTTTATCCTTCACATTGCCCTTTTCATCACATCCAATACGTGCTACAATGACTCGGGAACATCATCATCATCATCATCATCATCATCATCATCATCATCATCATCATCATCATCATCATCATCACCATCATCATCACCATCATCATCATGATGTGACATGTGGAAAAGCGCAGGCGGTCATGTTTCGCCATCTTACACGATCATCAGTATCGTGGATCAGCTCCGTGTTCTTGTCTCGACCATGCCATATGGTCAAGCCATCCAGATATTTACTCCTCTGCCTTCCCCTTCTTCTTTTCTCCTTAATCTTTCCAGTTGTCACCACGTTCTATAGTTTATTTCTTCTCATAACGTGCCCAAAATATTGTGACTGACTGTCTAAATTCTATAATTAGTTTACGTTTTTTTTTCATTTGCTTCCTGTAGGACTTGCTCATAGATTGTTGTGTCTGTTCGCGGTATTCTTTGCATTTTCCTCAGAAACCACATTTCCACTACCATTAAATGTTGTTCAACTTGTCTACTCATTGTCCACGTTTCATATCCTTACAAAAGTAGAGGTTTTATGTAGCACTTGTGCACTCTTTTTCTCGCTGCAATTGACATCTTTTTATTGGTTTGTATATTTTCCAACTTGCAAAACTCTACTCTTGCCATAGCTGTTATTGTTCCAATCTGTTCAAGGCCATGCACATCTTTTGTTCGCAAGTCCCAGGCCTAAAATCGGACGAGATTACTAGCTGAATTTCAGCATATAACTACGCGTATCGAGGAGTGTGTCCGTGAGTGCGATGTGGTGATTGTATCAAATATGACAGGTTTAAGTAGGTAAGGAACATATGACAGGTCTATCATACTCGCAAGGAATTTAATTGATTTTAGAACAGTACTTCTCACGAATCAAATTGACCAGACTATGCATGAAAGATACTTATAATATAGTAACATATAAAAACAGGAAATCAGACCCTTTCCAAATAACATCTGGCTTGAAACAGGGTGATGCACTATCGCCGCTACTCTTCAATCTGGCTCTAGAGAAATTGGAAGGAAGGTAAAAGAGGAATGTACTATTGGAGGAACATCCAGACTGCTTGGTTATGCAGATGATATAGATATTATAGGGGAAAATGAACAAAAGACATCGGAAATATTGGCCAGGATAAGACAGAATATATGGTAATTTCAAGAGAAGGAACGGCTAAAAACTCTGGCCACATACAAATAGATAATATGACCATTAAACGAACGGAAACATAGATAGATAATATACTATACAGACCTACAAGCACTTGGAATCAGCGACTCGCAAGAGAAGGTCAACCAGAGAGACGAATGGAGACGGCTTGTATCTGCAGCAAAGAACCTCAATGGCTCGGAATGCTGAAGACGAAGAAGAAGAAGAAGAAGAAGAAGAAGAAGAAGAAGAAGAAGAAGAAGAAGAAGAAGAAGAAGAAGAAGAAGAAGAATTGAGAAAAACGCTGGAAAGGAGCTACTTACAGGAGCTGGAACTTCAAATATCCCTTTCCACGACGCCAAGCGGCATAAGTGGAAGACAATACCACCACCACCACCACCACCACCACCACCACCACCACCACCACCACCACCACCACCACCACCAACAACAACAACACCAACAATCAACAACAACAAACCAAAGATCTGAGATGAATTCCTGACAGGCGTGAATAAAGTCATGTACGCAACTGACGGCTGCCATTATGCAACAGATTATTGTCATGTTCCGGTCTAATCTGCATACATTGACTGACGGCGTGTGTTCTGGAAGTCTGACAAGAACATCCTGATAAGGTAAATAAAAACAACGGGCACACGCAACTGTTTTCAACTATATGACGTGTATGTCGACATTCTTTGGTCGAGCCAAAGGTCAGGTGACACAGATTCATGAGTAAATCATATGTCACACTTACACTGCTTCGATGCATTTTCAGATATTAGAGAACTGCTGGCTCAACCCCTCCCCCCCCCCCCCCCTTTTTTTCCAAGCAAAAAATCCTTGTACTGCTGTTTTCTTTCTGCAGTATTAATAAATAGCGAGATCAATTTCAATATTTCAGAATTCATTTTCTTTTTAATGTTGCATATCCCTTACAGGAAGTTGCAGTGAACACCAGCATTTTTCAGCTGGTGTTGATGTACTAGGCAAGATTACGCTCAGTAGTTTGCCACTGCATGCTGAGCGACCAGCTCACATACCCCTGTAAGTTATCAGCGCGGCGCGAACCGCTGTCGATTCTCGTGCAGCTTTGTTACTCACGAGAATATACGGGATTACGGAGAAAGACGTTAACCCCTACGCATGGGAGATCGCTAATTGTATGAAAATTATAAATAGTAAAATTTGCAAATACATTTCCTTTAAAATGATACCGGAGATCAGCATGGCTCAGCGGATGTTCTTAAACATCCGGTGTGATGATAACGAGGTAAGGGTTTCAACAACTACAACCGTCAGTTGAACTAAAATGTTGACCTCTCGTCCTTGACTTGGGCACGTAAATTATAAGTACCTCAGAAGCCGGAGTGAGTTCAACTGATTGCCAGGGACATCGGCAATAAGGAAAGCTATTCTACACGCAAAAAATGAATCCAGTGCTATTTTAGTCTGTCCAGAAATGAATGCCGTCATTCACGATCAATTATTTTGAAAACTGTCTGTTGCATCGTTATGAAATTTTTCCTGCCGTCTTAAATTTACCCCCACCCAAGGAATATGTCTTTGATAGGTCCAAAATCAACTTAAATCATCGAAAGCGGCGACATTTCTTTGATATTTTGGTGAAAAACTAGTGATTTCTCGCTAACAAACTTGTTTTACAGTAATGAATGCCCCGCCAATTCAGATGACGACACAAGGCGTATCCGGATTCGTATGGGAGTGGGTGCAATAAAAGAAGTAGCTTAAAAGTCAACAGGGTCGACTGCATTGCGCCGGGTTTTTATCCCATATGGCTCAGTCTCTTTCCGCAGCGCGGAAAGCGTCGCACAAAACACGAACTCCGTAGCTCCAGCGACGACCCTCGGGAGTCTCCGAAAAAATGCACTCGTGAAATGAAGGACGCGGCCCGGAATCGAACATACAACCTTCGGAGCCCGAGTCAGACGGCTTGACCACTTCACCACGGAGACTCCCGAGAGGGGTGCAATGTGTAATATTAGTAAAGACAGAGAATTTACAGAGGCATGGGGTAAATAATGTGTAAATTGACAGGAAAGTAGAAGGAATATATTTCTTACCTTATTTTTCACTTCCTTCTTGTTTCTTCAGCTGCTGGTTAATAATTGTACACAAGTATTCATGTTACTAGGATGCATTTAGCTTTTTATATTGAGTTCGTGAAAGCTTCCAAATAGCTGTGCGTTAATGTGCGTATGGAGTGACCAGAAATGATACCGCAATTTAGTCATCATGTGTCCATTTTTAAGGATCTGTTCAGCTGTCTGTGTAGTTTGTTCACACGTACACATGGGTGACAGACCCGCTTTGAGTCTTCGTGAAAGATTGTCTACTCTGCTGTTTACTGTTCAGAGACGGAACATGATTACCTGTTTTGCACTATGAAAATAGTTGTCAGTGTCTCTGTAGTGGGCTTTCTTCTTAACGACCAAGATGTTGGTCCTCTTTTCATTGAAGTTTATAGATTTATTCGTATGCACGTGTGTTGTCCCCTAATTTGACAACGTGTTTGCTCTCACGTTTCTTGTTATGCTACAATATGTCAGTTTCCACCGCAATATTACTCTTCTGTTGGTATTCAATGCGTTTAGTGTGCGTTTGTTTTTTTTCAATACCAGTTGTTTGTCACCGCTGAGGGCTTGCGGAATTGAAAATTCATCACTGTGGAATACAAACTGTTGCCATTGACATTGTGCTGATGCTGTAATGTTTAGGGCCTGCAATTCGTCTGAATAGTTGGAGCAAAATATCCCAGTAAGCGTGCACGTGGATTAAGGTCTGCGATCTGCTCAGACCTTAATCTGTGTCGGACGATTCCAGTAGGTTGATGACTGCTCTCGGTTGCATAAAATTCAATCCATCCTTTCTCCAATAGTCCTCTTCCTCTTTCAACACATGGTCCTCACATTTTTCCAGTAACTTTTATCAATATTTAATAGCGCGGACTGGATTAGTATCTTGACGTCAGACAATTTGAATATAGTATTGTCAGCTGCCACCTGTCCTTTAATTTTAGCCCACACAAGTTCTATAGGGTTAAAATGAGAATGGTACGGCGGAAGTCTCAAGCACCCATGACGATGCTCTTCTATCAACTTGTCGATTTGATATTTCTTGCTTTTTGGCGTCTGTTTTACAAGGGACAACAATTCTAGCTAGAAATACGTTTCTGGAAATGGTATGTTTTCCATTCGGAGCCATATCTTTATTGCTCCCTTTGTGCTCGATGCTGTAGGTATTTTGTCTTCTTGGGCAACAACATTGATATCATGCATTGTCCATAATTGGACACGACGGTCTATCTAGGGATGGAAGCACAGTATTCTCGAGCCAATCTCTAAATACATTACCATTCATCTTATTATGATAATCCCTATTGTCTGTATGCTTTGATACGAACACGAGCCCAGCATTCTGTTGTAAGCCATTATGCGTATTACCAGCATGGGCCATGACCAAAAGCTGTCCTATACTACTGGGCACATATCGCTTTATCTGTCCATCCACTGATTGCCATTCCTTATCACTTGTGTGGTGCGCATTGATCCACATTTCATCCAAATACACTATGCCATAATTTTCTTTGCGCATTTCCCTTATTTCACGTAGGTATCTGCTTCTCATGGCTCCTAAATGCGGTTGCTCGCAAAGAATATTTCTACCTCCCTTGTACTTTCTAAAAGTGAAGATAATGTCCTTATAATTTTCCACAAAGTTGTTTTGGATAGCTCTATGTTATTGTTCTTTCTCAACCAAACCCTAAGTTTTCTTACAGTCACTGTTTCTTTGGCATCCAGCATTTTTATAATGCTGGATAATCCTGGATATAAAATCCAAAATGTTTATAATTTTAGGAGTCTCCGTGGCGAAGTGGTCAAGCCTTTTGACTCGGGCTCCAAAGGTTGTGGGTTCGATTCCGGGCCGCATCCTTCGGTTCACGAGTTAAATTTTTCGGAGACTTCTGTGGGTCGTCGCTAGAGCTGCGGAGTTCGTGCTTTGTGCGATGCTTTCCGCGCTGCGGAAAGAGACCGAGCCATATGGGATAGAACCCGGTGCAATGAAGTCGACCCTGTCGACTTTTAAGCGACTTTTTAAAGCATTTTTATAATAGCTCGCCTTATGACATCTTTGTCAAAGCTGTCTACAATAACCTTTCTACCTACCGTTTGGTTATTGCGTGGTGGTTTAATTCCAGATTCTTGCACCCATCGACGAAATGACCGTTTACTCAAACCCAATGCATGCACTGTTCTTTTTTGGGAATTTGTAATAGTATAAAACAGTTTCCTGCGATCAGCTTCTATACAAAAATATGTGTACAACTTCATAGCGATGCTTTGAAGTGTATACACAATTTCGCATTCAATCCCATTGAAAAATATTCACACATTTCAATGTTAGCGATAAGTGGTAAGATTTAAAAAAAATAATAATAATCAGGTTTCATGAAATAACCCACATTTTGACGACACCTCTGAACACTCCCAGTTTAAACAGCGCGGGGTTCTTGGCATAAGCCAATCCCGTGAAACACGTAGAATATTCAACATTGAGGGCTGATTGTCTGGCTACGGTGTAATACATTTAAAATTATGAACTTAATCTCTGACCCGTAAATTATATACCGCATATAAACAAACATTGAAATCTGCTGTACAATCTCCAGAACAAAACTTTTGTTGTTGTGTGGACATGATAAGGTTTTGTGCTAAATCTCATAGTTTTCCCTCAGTTGGTTACTGAGATATAGATTTTTATATAGAGGCAAACAAATGTGAATGCACCATAGAAGTAATAGCTCAGGTATGGACTAGGCTTGAGTTCAAAGCGAGCAAACGCAAAAATAATAATAAAACCCTTTGGCAAAAACCACTGTTATTTCCAACGTGCTGTTAGAACTAGTGCTGAAATGAATTCTTTGAAACCTTTCTTAATTCCATTGTTACACAAGGGATATGGGCTCAGCAGGCTCAGCACAATCGCTGCTCTTTAGGTGTCGATTTGAGGCGAGGGAACAAGACAAATTACCTGACAGTGCTAGATTGAGAGAGTACTGTGTATTCCAGAGTCTTCAGATTGTGCGTTGCGATACACTGCTTCTCTATCAGGGATCGATGTGCTGACGCAATTTGTCCAGTATAATTCATATGTTTCTACACATATGTGTTCCCCCCCCCCCCCCCCCCCTGGTATTTCATGGAAACGATTGTGCCACTTTAACATGCGATTCAGTCAATTGCTTTATGAAGCATTGTGATCTCTTCTCAAGCAAAACACGAAATGTGACGTGTACAGCTTGTTAATCAAGTGCATATTCAGTTATCATGAGCAATAATTTGCATTTGATACAAAATAGTCCTTGCATTAACTGAACGCAATCAATGATTCAATCAGAGGAAACAATGAACAATAAAGAACCACGTTATTGAAGTTATTTATCATTACAGTTACATCGGCTAATGAAACCCTCGTTTATACCTAACTGCTCATCACCTGCTGCTTTGTTCCATAAAACGCGTTTCTCTTACCTGGCTTTGGTTGTAGTCACAGTATCTTTACATATACAAGGACTGGCCCCTTCAAGTGTCGATGTTTCTCAGTTCCGTACAAAACAAAGACCAGCGATAAACCTGAAGTGAGAAAATGCTAAAGTATGATACAATATCGAATGGTCAGTTGCTGCAGATGTTCACAGAGGTACTAATTCCACAAAAGCGAGAGTCAGAGAAAAAAAATAAAACCCAGGATTCAAAGAAACGAACCCAACAGATGAGTCCTCTAAGGACTGCATCCACTAAAAATAGACGTGCACTGACAGACGGGAAAGCAGCATGAAAACAATATTTAAAAAAAAAACAAACACACACAACTGCCAAAACCCATCTGACGAAAAAAAAACAGTAAATCTGCTACACAAATATGGTTCAACAAAAAAAGAAAAGAAAAGAAGCGCAACATTTTTGGTGTTAATTTTATAAAAGATATTCGCTGATTGGACATCAGTAAACCTATCGACTGTGTCCATCTCGTCATTAACTTCTCGTGGTTACCTGAATTGTACTCACCTCATGATTCGTGAGGTCATGAAAGAGGTCAAGGTCAAACAACATTTTTGACAACAACTCATGACAGATTCATGTTAACCCTATGAAACTTACTGAACTCTCTAACCATATTATTGAATGCCTATGAAAGATTGAGGCTCCTCGAATAAATTCAGTTGAAATTTCAATGCGCAAGTATGGTTCATCTGATTACAGAACAAGGACGTTTACAGGCTGAACAGTCACAAATTTTAGTAGCCAGGGAATTTAATGTGGTTAGAAGCACCATTAGTCGCCTTTGAAGGCGATTTCAAGAAACTGGCTCAGTGGCAGACCGGCCGCTCAGTGGAAGACCCAGCATCACAACTGCTGCGAAGACCGCTTCATACGGTTTCGTCACCTCAGGAATCGATTTACATCTACGTCCTCCACAGTCCAGTCAATGCCAGGAGCTCGTCGAATTTCAGATCAAACGGCCAGGAACCGGCTGCACGACGCTGGTCTTTGTGTTAGAAGACCCTACAGACGTCCTGTTCTTACGGATCGGCATCTCCAGAACCGACTGCAGTGTGCGAATTAGCATCGTCTATAAAATGTTGGTACAAGTTTGCAATTGAAACTGCAATAACGTTGCGTTTTTTTGTTTGTTTTTGTTTTTGTTTTTTAACAGTATAGATACAGAAGGAAAATAATTAAAAACAGTAACATGAACCACCGCAATTGTAACCAAGACTTGAGAATGCAGGTTGAATGAGGTGGAAAGGTTTTTTTCTTCTATATATTGGATTGGATTAGATTGTATTGGATCAACTCTGCTGATGATATTCCACCAGGCCAGGGTCTGTCCACCCAGCATCATTTCTCTTGTTCTGCCTCTGGCTCTTCGCCCACTGATCTTTGCAGTTGTTACGATGTTTTCCAATGCTTCTCTTATATATATAATCGTCTACTTGCACTCAGCTCTCCAGGGCAATCCTTGATAGTTACCCTGGCAATCTAGAGTACTCTCAACATTCGTTGAAAGAATCACATTTCTGTCGCTTTCAACCTCTGTTAATTTATTCATTCACATACCATGACTCGCTGCCATACAGCAGAATAGATACTTGTGTTAAATAATAAATCAGTTCGATTAATCCACCCAGAAAAGATTGTATTCAGTTTATCGCAGTGGTGATCCAGACAGATTTCATGATTTACGTATTTTCAAACCCTTGACCTAAACCACATAACAGCAAATTCTCTCACCGCCTTTCTAATGGAATGTTTATCATGGTTTAAACACTTATTCTCCAACCGTCACATACATTTGTTTCGTATCTTAACTTTTCACAAGCAATTATAATCATCGCATCATAAACTCGCGTTCAAATATGTTTTACCTGGCAAAGAACTATTTCACAGCAGTGTCACTTGTTGGTCTGCATGGAAAGTAATTAGTTGAGAAAATAATTGCTAGGTGAATATACACGAATGAAACTAGAAAAATTAGTTGTAAACTAGAATGCAGTAATTAGAAGTTATGGATATGTTTTTGGTTTGGGGTAAGGTTAGTCATGTATAGATGAATGGTGAGAACACCATGGAAGGATAGACAACACAATGAAGATATCTTACAGTAGGGTCACTCAGAAAGATAACTGGTCACTCGTATTAAAAGAAGACATTCTAATTTTTTTTTTTTTTTTTTTTTGGGGGGGGGGGGGGGGCATTTAATGAGAAAGAAACATCTTACGTGCTTAGATCTCATAATTAGTCAAGTGCTTTGTTCAGTCCTGTGATTAAGGTCGTCGCTGTGTCTAAAAGGTCGTGAACTAGTTATATAATTCCCCAGATACCGGGTCGAGGCCTCGAAATCAGCCGCAGACGATTAGCCAGTAGACCGCCTAGTGTTGATGTCCGTGGTATGAGGGTCGGTCGTTAAGAAAGCTATGGCAAACAGTTGAATGTAAACATTACCTAGTACATCACAAACAGCCAAAATGCTAGGAATGATTGCGACGTCCTGTAGAGGACATAAAACTGTGGTTAAGTTTTAGGGTAATGAATATATATTGTTAAAGTTAGATTATGATTAGATTGGCATTAGTCTTGAGATTAGACCTAGAATTAGAGCAATGATTCGGATAAAGTTAAAGTGGCGTTATAATGAGGTTAGATCGAAATATTGCAATAATTCGTCTAAGGTTATAATTAAGATATAGTTAAGAACGAACGAATTAACGAACTGAACTTTGTTTTCAAAGGGTCACAAATTGGGCACGCAGGCCCGTCTTACATTCGGCCTTGCCAAGCACTCATCTTTCGTTCATCAATTGTGCATGTCACATTCACACAGAGAAAAAAAAACATTGTCAAATTAATTTTGTAAACATAAGCAATGCATATTACAATGTTTTGAGACAGACAGACACACGTACACACGCACATTCATAAACCCACACGCACACATACATACCTGCATACATACTTACATCATTTGCACAAACTCTCACAGTTAAGCACCCACTCAATAACACATAAATACACACTGCCTCGCATACTTCTGGCATATCGGTACTAAGAGAGAGTTATAATGAAAATACAGACCGTCTCTGCGGCGGAGTGGTTACGGATACATTTCGTAATCCCGCATACTGCGTCCGAAACCGCTGCTACATACCATTTTGTGTTCGTTTTCATACAATGGTATGAGTGCCGGTCGTTCAGAAAGCAATGGCAAACTACTGGGCGTAAACTTTCCAAGAAATCACAAATAGTAAAACAAAAAAAAAAAAGGCTGGGGATGACCATGATGTCTTGAAAAGGATATGCAACTAATTTTTTTTTTAAAAGCAGGCTTTAGGTTTATAATTAGCCTTGATCTGTGATTCTGCTAGTGTTATAAGCAAGGTAGAGTTGTGAAGTCAGAAGCTTGAAATTATAACTAGTGTAGAGTAGTAATCCTGCTAAAATAGAGTTACCGTGAAGCTTTTGTTCCTATGGGTATGGGTTAGGCCTGGGGTTAGTGCTTAACTAGAGTAATGGTTGTATTAGAATTAGTGTGAGATATATGTAGTAGGTTAACGTACTGGTATCTATATATTTGTATAGACCATATATTTAAAATATATACATTCTCATGGACCAATCACCTCTCGATAGGTGATGTGTTTAATATAACCCTAATTGACTCTACATCCAAGAACATTTGCTGGTACCTGTTTTAGGCTGCATCGACCTGGGAGCCAAGGTTTAAAACAAAACCAAAAACTTTCTACCACAATGAACATTCTGTCACATGATCACCCGACCGTCAAGCATGAATGGTATCCTCTGTCATACCGGGACTCACAATGGAATGATTACGTGGCATAACTGGCACTTACCTACACGGAAGCATTGAAACACACTTGACTTCAAAGACATGCATTGTGGCACTAAAACGACCCACTTAGGAGTTCATCAGATAGAATGGGAAGCTGAACGAGCATAACTAGTTGTGAAGCAAATACGAAAATATGATTCCTTTGATCTTACGTGTTTGCTAGCAAGGGCTACGAGCTGTTTACTCGTTTAGCAAATGGAGGGCAATTTCTTAACTCGACATGATCATAAATTTCAGGTTTGCTTTGTGGCATCACGGTTAGTCTTCAGCCTCATTGAGGCAAAGATTTATTCTGTGTTTGACAGCTCCTCTCTAGCCTGTCTGGGGACATTCTCATGCATGCAGTCTAGACTTCATACACCATGCTGCAGTCTTAACTCTTAAATACCAAGAAGGCGGTATCTGGGAGGGAAGAAGGGGAGGGGGAGGGGGGGGGGGGGGAGAAATTCCAAGCATTAATGTCAGGAGGTGGAGGTTAGTTATTGTAGATAGTAGCAACTTTTACAAGTTTCTTTCATGTTGTCCCGGTGTAGTTTATAAACGGCAATCTCCGTGTCCGTGAAGCTTAAAGTGTTTGCGTTTGAAATTCCGATGCTCTAATGGCAGGGTAGGGTGCCGTTCCCCAAACCGATCAGTTGGACGTCAACTTTGCCTTCTCGTTGAGAAAGCAATGGTAAACTGCTGAACGTCAACTTGTCTAGAAAAGCAACCTGAAATTTGGGTTGATTGCAACGTTGTTGAAAGGACATGCAATACTTCAGTTTATAAATAGTTCTGTCAGTAGAATGTTACAACATTTGGATGTTAAATTGTACTGACACCTAACGAGTATATGAAAACTGACAGCTAGATTAACATCTGGTAGCAAATATGGGGAATTCTTGTGTCCTTTAAGAGCTAATACCTACATGTCCTGGCGATGTGTCTTAATAAAATACTTTAAAAAAAAGTAATTTTGTAAATAAATAGAACACAGGCAACAAGTAGGAAAAACAAAACTGTCAATGATCATTAGAGGGAATAGTCACATGAAACAATTATATTTATATTATAACGAATGGGGTAACTACAGAAAATGAAACTATCAAATGTGTGCAGTTTGGGTGCTTCTGGATTCTACACTACTATACGCTTACATTTACACAATATAAAATAACACAAAGTAATGAAGCTTTACAGAGCAGAATTACGAACGATACAAAGACGTTGCGACGACTAGCCTTCATCAGCAAACATCTACATACACAAAACACAATATATAAGGGTCGTTCATTTGAAACCCGTTCCAATGACTTTATTACAAAAACATGAAAGAAAGATTAACAGGTGTGGTAGAATTAAACAAAGCATTCATTTTAAATGAATTATGCCCCGTGGGTTGCTCAGAAGAAGTCGCCGTAGGTATTCAGGCAAGTATTCCATTGCTTAGGTAGGCGGCGAATGCCGTCCGCAAAAAAATGATTGTGGTTAGCTCACTGAACCAAGTGTTTACCGCGTTCATTACGTCTGCATCTGTGTGAAATCGTTGCCCCTTGAGAGCTTTTTTTAGAGGTCCGAACAAATGAAAATCACATGGTGACAAATCAGGACTATAGGCTGGATGTTGCAGAATTTCCCACTTCTTCCAAGCTAATGCTTCCTGCACAATCTTTGCAACATGCGGACGAGCATTATCGTGCAACAAAATCACACCGCGAGAAAGCATGTCGTGTCGCTTATTCTTGATGGCTTTTTGCAGCTTGTCTAGTGTTTGCAAGTAGTGGGTAGAGTTGATGTTGACACCAGGTTCTTTAAAGTCGGCCAACAATAGCCCTTCATGGTCAAAAAATGCGCTCAGCATAACCTTACCAGCGGAAACCTGTAACTTGAATTTTTTGGCTTTTGGTGATCCAGCATGCTTCCATTGCATGCTCTCTCTTTTGCTGCTCGGCTCAAAGTGGTGACACCATGATTCATCGCCTGCCACTATGCGGAAGAGAAATGCATCACCCTCCACTCTGTAACGCAGCAAGTGGTTCAAACACCATCCCATGCGTTCCTCTTTTGGTGGTCGGTCAACATCCGTGGTACCCACTGTGAACACACCTTCCGATATTGCAGTTTCTTACTGAACGACCTTTTGAATTGTCCCAATTGACACATCAAATTCTTTCGCTAGCGAACGTATGCTTCGACAACGGTTCATCTGTACTGCTGCATCAATTTTGGCGATGGATTTTCTGTTGCAACAATATGCGCTTGACCCGGCCGTCGATCTGTCGTGAACTGACTTCCTTTCCGAAATATTCGTGCCCATTCTGTCACTGTTGTCTTCGAAACACATTTGTTGCCATACGCTGCCTGCATTCTTCGATGAATATCCAGTGGTCGAGATCCTTCAAATGAAAGAAACTGAATCACCGCTCTTTGAGCTTCTTTGGACGGATTTTGGATCGACCCGGCCATTTTCTCAACGGTCAGAAACAGAACCTATGCATCATGGGGCGGGTATAAGCACGTGCTCTTTTATTCATTGGTCAGTATTTATCACATGACTATGACATGATCATGTTCAAAGTACACAATTACGCGCGGTGCGGCACGAACGGATTTCAAATGAACTCTCCTAATATAATCTCGGAGAAAATCCTTCAGTGACTATAAATTCATGTTAGTATCACAGCCTAGGATTCTGAGATCAGTAGATATTTGTTCTTCTCACCCCGTTTTTATGCCTTAATGTAGTCACTAGAGGATCTTCTCCATGATTATATGTTGTGTTTTGTGTAAGTATTTGCTTGCTGATGAAGGCTAGTCGCCGCAACGTCCTTCTATTCTTCGTAATTATGTTCTGTAAAGCTGCATTATTCTGTATTTTACAGTTCCACAGCTTTATCACAGTTCCACTAATTTTAGAGCTGACATTTAAATACAGATGTCTTGATGTACAATTCGATGACCACACACTGCATATCGCTGTCGTTCTTTTATATTAGTTAGCGGAATGCAATATATTAACTCAAATCTATTTCTGTCAACGCCATCTGAAAACAATATTATAAGAAGACACAAAGAATAGATTGCATGATTTACTGCCTGGCATATTTAGCTGCATCTCGTCAGGTACATACTGCAGAATTCACACAACATAAAGTAAAATAACCAGTTAAAAAATTCAAGCTGAAATATACACATGTTCGCACAGTAATGACAATTGTCTACCACGGTAAAGAAACGATAAAAGTAGTGGTATTTCAATTGCGCTTGCACTCCCACCTATGCTACACCCTTCATGTGTTTTCACAAAGTCAGACTAGAGTCAAGCTCAACATGGTCTTCTTTCCCCGCTGATTCTACCAAGCCCGTTCCCTTGGCTGTGGTTTCGCTAGATAGTAGATAGGGACAGTGGGAATCTCATTAATCCATTCATGCGCGTCACTAATTAGATGACGAGGCATTTGGCTAATCGTGTCTTTACTTATTCAGTCGCGGTAGAGATTTGTTCGCAGCAGACGAGCATAATCTCCGGCGGGCCTATTCTCGCCGGTCGCGAGAGCTGCACAGTGGAAGGATGGGGGATTTGCTTGCAATAGACAAGCATTATCTCCTGCGGTAGCTCTGGCGGGCCTATTCCCGCTGGTCGCGGGGTCCGCTAAAGTCAGGTGGAGAGTCTGACGATAGTGCACGCTTTACACAGGACCAGACACTTGTGATTGACAGATGTGCGCGCCCTTATGGTCCGGGCTCTACGAGGCCCTCACCTGTGGGACTTGGCTGAACGCCTCTAAGCCGGGTCCCTTGGGTTTCAGGGTCTGGCCATCACTCGCCACCTGCTCGTGGTGGCGAGGTCCTGGAGGTCTTGACGCTGTGCCGCCAGCATCTGCAGCCTATCTTGTGCCAGACGTATTGGTTACCCACTCCTCTGGAATACACACGAATTAGGCCGAGAGGGGGATCATGTCGTTTGGGCACCACATGTTTCTCTGAAGCTCTGCCCAGGGATTGTGATGGAATATTGGCCACATTCCAACTCACATACTTTAGTCTGTCAAGACTGCAAGGTGCCAACAACTACCACGGTAATTTTAAATTGACTAACATCGCTTTCTGTGTACACACATCTGGCCTATGTAGATTAATCATTATGGCTTCTGCAAGCTTTAACAAGCGACTATTTTGTGTATCAAACAACACGCGAAAGGCACTGTCTCTATCAATCACATGGCCGCTTTCCAACACATTCCTAGCAATTGATGAGGCAGGAAGTTTCCGGTGTGTCGGCCTGAAAATCAACACATCGGAGACCCAAACGTGAGGATAGGAAACTCCATGCATTAAGAATATAGTGTACAAAATATAGTTGTTTGGGCATCTTGTGAGAATGAAACCTAAACCAGCTACTACTTAGTGCAGCCAACCGAAGAAACTTTACCTAGAGCTACAGAGAGATCCAGACTCAGGCGAATAGATTTCATCTAGAGTATACTGCATAATCTATACCGATTTGTGGGAAATCGCTGTGCAATCTATGATTTGCTGATGACATCGATTTTATGGCTGGAACATAATTAGAACTTCAAGACTTCTACACGAGATTAGAGAAAATTTCAAGATCGTAAGGAATGGAAATTAGCATGAAATAACAAAAAGCAAGATACTGGTGATTAGATACAAGTAACACTGGACATTCAAAATCAATGGACAAATGCTAGAAGTGAGCACCTTTAAATATCAAGGTTCACTATATTTATCGACTGCAGTTCAAGTAAAGAGATCAAAACAAGACTGGAGATGGCCTCGTCTGCAGTGACAAGACTGAATCATGTATTGAAAAGCAGCGTCAGCTTTCCTGCTAAATTAAACTACTCATTGTAATGTGCATTGCCGATAATGGTGAACCGTCATGTTTTGTGATCTCACAAGATCAACAGTATTCTTATCTAGACCATGAGACGTGGCTAAGTCATCCAGCTATTTACTTATCTGCCTTCCCCCTTTTTTTTCCCCTCATCTCGCCTGTTGTCACAAGTTCTCTAATTTATTTCTTCTTATAATGTGTCCAATAAATGTCGACTGTACTTGTCACTTGTATAGTCATTCCCATAAATGGGTGTGAGGAATGGACTTTCAAGGAACACAAACAGAACAGCGGATGCAGGATTTTGAAGACATGTTGTAGGAAACTGCAACGTATTTGGTATGGGGAGCAAAGAACACATGGCTATATTAGAGACAAAATACATTCTTAGACAGAGGTGTCAGATCCATTGTTGTCACTAGGATACGTCGAAAACTTAACTCTCTGGACATAGGACAATCATGACACCATCTTAACGGTAATACTCGAGGCAACAGTTTATGGCTAGCAGAGATGAGGAAGATCGAGAAAACAATAGACCAGAAGCAAGATACCTGGGCTGTTCCGTACCTCCAAAGACACAGAGGCGTCTTTAAAGATCGCCATTACCACAAAGACATCATACAAGGAAGCAATGCAGAGGTGCGAGACAGCCACGTGCATCTCACACGCTGAAAGATCTCAATAGCAAATCTAATTCGACGAGCTAAAGAAACAAGTCAAGCTACTTCAAACACAGACACCAACCAGCGAAAAATTGCTGGCTAACTTGAAGGAAATCCGGCACAGCATCAAGCAAGAGGTGGAACGCATGGCACTGCTAAAGAAAGAGAACGAAGAAATACTACACACCATCAAATCAGAGAGAGACCTGCTAAAAGCTGAAAGGAAACTGATCCAAAACAAACCAACAGAAGCCAGGAAAAATAAAGCAGAGAAGCTGCGAGCTAAAGCCAAACAAAAGACCAATCAGAAACCGCAAGCTAAAGTAGCAGTCCAACCACGATGTCCAAGCAACTCAAGGGGAAAGCAGTATCCTGCCAGACACCTGAAGAAAGCCCAGAGGATGATTCCGATACATCTGAAATTGACACGAATGACAGAGGAATTTAACGAACGGAAAAGGAAAAATCAAGCTCGAACACGAAAAACAATCAAACAATATGAAGAAGATTATGCAAGTTTTTAGAGACAATGGCTGAGTTTGAGGCACTGATCAGCAAATAGCAAATCAATAAATAGTCCTTATAAGGACTGCATCCTATCAAAACAGACGAGCCAGAAGCCAACAAGGACAAAAGAAACCGCCAGAGGAGACAAACACAAAGGATAACTTGCCCGCCAACACCCCAGCTGACGTCACAGGCATACACTCTTCAATATCGATAAGCTAGTTAACACTGGCGCAGACACCGAGAGAAACGTAACCTACACCATGAACCACCACAAATATAACTAATGCCACAGAGGCTGGTTGAACGTTGGTGGAAAGTTTTTCTACAACTGGACCTGGACCTGGACCTGCGGTAATTCCATCCTTGTGGGCATTGCTGAAGACAGAGATCAGCGGGGGACTCAGATTCCTGATGCTTCCATCAGAGTCAATTGCATATCCTTCACAGGGCGTCGTAATTAACCCCAGCATTTATTGACTGTTTGTGAATTTCTAAGTAATTTTACGTTCGGGAATTTACCAGTGCTTTCGGAAAGTCCGACGCTCATACCTTTTAAAAATCAAGGCAAAACTATTTCCTCGCAAATCGTTTGC
>JACEFZ010005116.1:50000-147500 GCA_014155875.1 Cepaea nemoralis
TGCCGCTATCGCAGGCTATGTCTCACTCCTAAGTTACACGGCACTCCTAAGCAATAATCCCCTTCTAAACTATACCCCATACCCAAACCGAAAACCACACAAGCTATGCCATACTCCTAAGCCTTAAACAAATAATATGCAGACTGTTACTATTTTCACATTAATATAACCGTGAAACAAATAAGGAAGGAGAGACATACAGAAGCATATTTATAAACAGCAAGAACTGCAGCATACAACAGACACCAAGTTATCTAATTACGTCTTATACTTTGAAACCTGCATTGTTTATTCCTGGATTTCTATCGACGTCACATGTTTTGTGTCTGCTTTGTCTGTTTGTTTCTTTTATATGCGTTCCTCTGTCTTACTTTTATAAAATAGGCGCTGCACGTAAATATTAGCTTGTTTTTCTGCATATGTACCTGCATTCTTGAGACCTTGCTGGTTTTGTCTTGTCCTTCCACATCCTCTTGTGCTTGTGCCGCTATGAAGATTTTTTTTTTTTTTTTTTTTTTTTTTCCCGCGTTTCCATCCTGTTTCAGGATATTGCGGTCAACACCAGCATCTTTCAGCTGTATGTTGATTCCTAGGCTAGATTACGCTCATCAGCACGCCACGACTTTCTGAGCGACCGGCTCCATACTCTCATAAGTCACTTTTGCGATTCGAACCACTGCTAATTCTCGTCGCGTCACGTGACGAGAGTATTCGGGGTTAGCGGAGAAAGCTGCTAACCCCTCGGCCACGGAGCCGGTCAGATTATACAACTTAAATGTTTCAGCATAAAGTCAACTTTAGCTCCATTAATTCATTCATCCCAGAAGATTTTGCAGCAGAAGCTCAAAAGGTACTCGGTGAATAACCGCCATGAAAAATCAAAAGTGTATTACTTTTGTAAAGACAAACTGCATGGTGAATATGACCACAGCAGTTGCCAGATTTATTCAGTATGCTTTGACCAAATGTAAAAAGCAAGAGAAGACACAACGCGTGGTTTCGGACTGCATTAGTTAAGGTTGTCAGAAGACATACTGTTAACACGTACATTTCATCCTTGTGCGATTGTATTTGCTCGTGGGCTGAGTATAAACTGCATATGTCAAGTTACAAACAATATGAGTGCCAGCCCAGCCTAGTGCAGCTTAAAGAGCACATTGGGCATGGATTTCCTGCATGGTTATATCGAATTTGCTTTTGCACCTGAAATAAAAGAAGCTGAAGCAGTCACACACTTGTTTACACACAAATGATCAGCATTCAATATTTACAGTTACATTTTACAAATTTTCACGTTTTAGTACCTGGTGAACTGTTCAGTCATATCTACTATTTAAAACTCGGTTATATTATAGTGTGAAAAATAATAAAGTGCTTTACAGATCTCAAGGTATACATACTGAAACTTAAGGTCCTAAGGAACAGATTCTTGGGTGTCGTTTCATATTTGCTTCCTTCTCCTTGTCTTCTATAAATGACAGTTGAGTCGTCAGGTAGTTGGTCCTCTTGTATCTGAGTTTTAGGTTGTATGTTCATACAGTGGCGTTCAGTTTGTCTGAGACCTGAAACGGGCTTGCTTCCATCGGAGTTATGTTTGCCTAGAAACTGTTCTCTCGGCCCGATACAAAAATACCATCTTCACGGGAACTGAGTTGCAGATCTCTCCATACCCTCCCCGTCTCAGAAACCCGTGGAATGTACGAGAATAGCACTGGAACTTCACATTTTCCAAGAAGCATACTAGGAAGTCACCAGGTCATGATTGAGAACCGCATGTACGGGTGGCCTTAGATTAGGCCTAGTTGTTTCCTGTTTCCCTCACAGGTTGTATATATTTCATTGTGACCAGACACCAACCTAATAAATAGTCAGAGGGGGTCAAGTCTTATACGTGCATTTCTCTTGGTTCTGTGCTGACCTCAGGGGCTCCCCAGTATTCTGCCTTTCCTTCTGAATGCGTCCTAATGGACCGTATTATGCTAAACATGACGCCAGCTCGCCCCTGGCGAAAGCCAAGTTAACTAGGGTAAATCAGAGGGCATTAAAACGCTATTAAGGATGGAAATAACTCGTCTACTAAGAACGATCATACTTTATAGCTTAAGAGACATTGATCGCTGGAGGGGACGGGCGGGAAATATGCCAAACTTTATGTCGTATTAGCCGACTCTTAGCATAATGTCTACTAGGACTGCAAGGAATTCACAGAGTTTTACCAAACATTTTACTTGATATGAATATATATATATATCAACATTACATGGAGAGAACAGTGCTGCAGGCAGTGACCAGCGGATCTGGTCGACACTCAGTACTCCGAGGAAATGCCAAACGGACAGATCATCACATTGCAACTGGTACTATTAGTATTGGCACACTTCATTGATTGTTGAAGATGAGGAAGGAGTGCGTATGGGAACGTCCGGAGTGCTGTAATGCCGATTCTTTCTCAATTCCATGGATGTCTAGTTAGTCGTGCACGTTTTCCTTCAGCCAGTCTTCATTTGGAGTCGGCACATTAGAACCCCTGTGGCTCAACTATTGCTTCCAATTATTATACTGTATAATGTGTCTCGCAATTGTTACTTTTCTTCTTAACGTCTATAGGTGCCAATCAGTGCTTGTGGATTGTCTCTCATGCTACTTCAGAGGACATAATGATTGCCAATGTTGTGCGCTCCGAAAGTTGTGGGTTCCATTCCGTGCAACGTCTTTCGGTTCACGAATGTATTTTTCTCGGAGACTCCTAGGGGTCGTCGCTGGAGCTACGGAGTTCGTGCTTTGTGCGACGCTTTTGGCAGGCCACCCTGGGAAAAGAGACCGAGCTATGTGGGATAAAACCCTGTGCGATAAAGTCGACCGTCTCGACTATTAAGATTGTTTTAATGATTCCCATGTTATTATTTGCTATATTCGGGCAAATGTCCGCATTACATTCCAGCAGACTGGGTAGGACGCACAGTGAGGAGGTACTGGTTTGAACATTATTAAACATGTAGAATAGCATACTCCAATCTGATTCGATGGCAGTGTATCAGAGATTTAACTTTCTCAGACAAGGACGAAAACCTAGAAGGCCGTGTGATCATCCTGACCTTTACATTTCTCTGGAAATAAACAGAATAAGTGGGCCACTGCACAGACTATACAAAAACAAGTTCTCAACGATTACTTACAGCACATATGTAGTACACAGATACTAGGATCCTCACTGGTAGTGTGGAGTTGGTGCACAGTGTTGAGATGCACTTTGAAAGATCTATACGAGAAGACTGGAGTATGAATTCATTAACTGATGTAGTGAAAGCAAACATGACGCTTTCACACGCGTGTGGGCGCATGATGTACATGATGCTAGCAGACATGTGTATATATCAATTGGCGGTCGGTGGGTGATGTGGTTAATATAACACCGCCCGCCTTTCCTTCCCGGGGCAGGTCTTGGTAACAAGTTCAGGCTGAGCTGACCTAGGGACCTAGGACTTTTGGTTTAATTCATGTGTTTTATCGCAGGACAGAACAAAGCAAATTCAGCTTTTAGTTTTGAAAATATGATTGTTTAAGTGAGGGTAATAGTTGATAGGAAGAATGTTAGATTAAAACACGGAGAGAGAGGGAGAGAGAGAGAGAAATTGAGAGAGATTGAGAGAGAGAGAGAGAGAGAGAGAGAGAGAGAGAGAGAGAGAGAGAGAGAGAGAGAGAGAAAGTGAGACTGAGAGAGAGAGAGAGAGAGAGAGAGAGAGAGAGAGAGAGAGAGAGAGAGAGAGAGAGAGAGAGAGAGAGAGAGAGAGAGAGAAATGGACAGACAGGCAGATAAACAGACCGATCGATAGAAGACGACGGAAGAAGAAAAGGATGAGGAAGAAGGGGAAGAAGACGACGACGAAGAAGAATCACATCATCAGAAGCAGCAGAAACAGCCGACCACGGCCACTGCAAAGACAGGGACGAATACAACGATAAAGACAAAGACGACGTCGAAGACAATTAAGATCCAAATGAGCAAAATGGTTTCAAAGTTCATTTCACGGAAATGTAGTCATTTCTCTATGATGGTCTGCTGCTGGATTCACTTTAATTTAAGCGGTAGCAAATCGATTCGCGGATATATAATTGAGTCTGACATTTCTTTGAGAGATTATAATCTCATATACTAAATTATGTATACTGTTATTTACTAACGAATATTTGATTGCATTGCGAATTTCATGTTTGTGTCACATTTTATATTCCCCTTTTACTATCTGCAGGTTTCCGACGCCATTCGTCGTGGTTCCAAAGACTCCTTTATGGAGTATGCCCAGAGACACGTTCGTCCCACGGTCAGCAATAGCTCACAAGGTGGCGCTGCCCCACCCCAGAGACGATGCATCTCAACCTACAGTAAACGGATGCGCAGGCGTCTGGTATACAAAAACGGAGAAGTCAACATCACGCAGACCAACATCCGGAAACGCAGACGACGATATCTAGCTGATATATTTACCACTTTGGTTGACATCAAGTGGAGGTACAACCTAATGCTCTTTGCAATGGCCTTCACATTGAGCTGGCTTATTTTCGCTCTAATCTGGTGGCTGGTTTGTTTTTCACACGGCGATTTGGACCACCTTGACAACAGCAATTGGAAACCTTGTGTTATTGAAATCAAGTCTTTCACCTCGGCTCTTCTGTTTTCAATAGAAACACAACACACGATAGGGTATGGTCACAGACATACAACAGAAGAGTGCCCAGAAGCTATTGTTTTAATGATGTTTCAGTCATGTTTTGGAGTTATATGCCAAGCTCTCATGACTGGAATTGTTTTCGCCAAATTATCCCGGCCAAAGAAACGCGCAGAGACGCTCATGTTCAGTAAAAGTGCGTGCATATGTAAGCAGGACGGCGACCTGTGTCTTCTGCTGCGCGTTGGAGACATGCGTAAATCCCAGATCGTCGAGGCTCATTTACGAGCTGTTCTCATTAAGAAAAAGATTACAAAAGAAGGTGATGTACTTCCCTTGTACCAGTTCGACGTTGATCTAGGCTTCAATGAAGGCCGAGACAGACTCTTTCTTGTTTGGCCCGTTATTATTGTGCACAAAATAGATCAGGACAGTCCCTTTTGGGAACTGTCGCCAGAAGACCTCCACAGAGAGCAGTTCGAGCTGATAGTTATCCTAGAAGGCATCGTGGAGAGTACGGGCATGACCACGCAAGCCCGCAGTTCCTATCTTCCCGGGGAAGTCTTATGGGGTCATCGCTTCGAACGACTCGTTACATTCCAGAAAGAAAACGGTCAATACCAGATCGACTTTTCTCGCTTTCACAACACAGTTCCCGTGGATACGCCCAACTGTAGCGCCAAGGAACTAGCCGAGATGACGGCTAGTGGCCAAACCCCGGAGCAAGCATTCTGTGGGGCCAGACCTGCGGATGATGACGACGACGATGATGATGACGACGAAGTAGAAGAAGGAGAAAACGCATCATTGGCTTCCAAATCAGACAGGTACCTGAAGAGCAACGGCCCGTACGTTGTCAAACGCCACGGGGCGGCCCAAACTGAATACTTTGGGGACGATTACGATTCCCTAGCTAGCAAACAAAGCTCTAGCTCAGATCTCGATATGCAAGAAATATCCGAAACGTTGCTATGACAACGAAAGACGAAGGTAAGAATAACGAGGGAATTCTCTCAGCGTGCTGGCTTGATGGCGTGTGTGAGTACCAGGTTTGCATCCTGCTTCCATACTGGGTTTGCGCAATGGAAGTTATTGTCTGCTACATTTCCCCCTAAAACAATAAAGCGCTGGCCAAAACTTGCCGAGTCAAAGATTAACTCATCAAAAATTAATTTTCTGAAACAGAAATATCCTGTAAAAAACTGGTAAAACCCCCATTCTAAATTTTTTCATTCGCGACAATAATTATACATTTCATATGATGACGTAAACTGCGACCCACCAACGGTACATTATACAGTCGTCGTTGCTGTACATATATACGCACAGTATTACTAAAAACAAAAACATAAATACTAAGCCCGTAGCAGGAAATTGTTGTGGTATGTGAAGTGTTATGACAATTATGTTTTAGTAGACCTGAGTCCGCGGAGGAAAAGGTGGGCAATCTTTCCCTTCCTTAGCGAATGACAAGAGCTGACATCGCACCTCGTGCCTTTGTCACCGTAGTGTCCTAACTGTTACACTAACACGCCTTCTTTACGCATATACACAGATTCAACGTTATGACATTGGTACTGGCTGTATACTGGTAGGTCGTTGTAATTATTAATAACAATCCACCGGCTATAGCTTTGGTCGTTCCTCCCCGTGCAATGTAATGATGCATGCAAATATTCATCAGCATTTTGACAGGAAGTTGTTGTTCGCTGATGACTGTATGACGGGTATTGGAATCAGCCTAGCTTAGAGGTATAATACACTTAAACTTTCTCTGCTGATCGCGGGTAGTCGGTTCATTTCACACGCCTGTCCCTTTGAACCTAAAGTTGACTTCTCGTCCTTGACTCCGGGGCTTCAATTACAAGTTCCTCAGAAGTCTGGGTGGTTTTCACATGATGGCGAGAGACTGGAAATGGAGAAATCTAACCTCCATGTAAGAATCATTACGATGCAGTCACTATTATTAGCACGTCGATGGGCTAAGCTCGCTTTCAAAGTGAGTCAACGAAACAAATAAATGGCGGGAGAGCACCAAGCGACAAGTCCAGATAGAGACGATGTTAGTCAGAATTACATTAATGGATATAATCGATGCCTTTACACTCAGGATCTGAAGTCGACGGCAATTGGTTCATGAATAGCATCACACTAGAGAACTGAAATACAGTGAATGTACTAAACGTCACAGCGGTTTTCAAAGAAGTGACGGACAGCGTAGAAGCCGGAAGAAGAGGCAAGAGTCGAACAGCAGGAAGATGAACACAGGGCATTGCTGACCTCTTGACCAGGAGGCTGCATGAGGCAGGGGAACTGGCCAGGATCGAGAATCTTGTCTGCGGGCCGTAATGGGAGCGACGTTCTAAGGGGCCTGCTGATGATGATAGCACTCGGGACAAAGCCAAAGGTCTTTCTGGTCACAAAGAGTGGATCTTGAGTGAAGTGAGCCCGTCTAATAAAATATCTATGAGGAAATTGTGGGGTGGGTTAGATGGCAGGAGTGGTGCAGATGATGCCACCCATGGAGTGTAGTGTGATGAAGTAAACATGCAGCAATGGCATTGAAATCAGATCCATTTATGTCTGGGGTCGACCCAGTCTTGTAACATAGGTGTCATAGAATGTCAGGACAGAAAGAAAAGGACAACGATGGAAGGTGGTAACCATGTTGTATACTTTAACCTAATATATGTGGAGACATATAGCCGCAGATATGTCACAGGACTAATGGTAGATTGACAGTGCAGCAGAATCTTTGCAGAGATTGGTGTCGATGAGACAGATGTAGAGGAGTGACTGAGGTAGGAGGAGAGACTGAGGTAGGAGGAGAGACTGAGGTAGGAGGAGAGACTGTGGTAGGAGGAGAGACTGATGTAGAGGAGTGACTAAGGTAGGAGGAGAGACTGATGTAGAGGAGAGACTGAGGTAGGAGGAGAGACTGAGGTAGGAGGAGAGACAGAGGTAGGAGGAGAGACTGATGTAGAGGAGTGACTGAGGTAGGAGGAGAGACTGAGGTAGGAGGAGAGACAGAGGTAGGAGGAGTGACTGAGGTAGGAGGAGAGACAGAGGTAGGAGGAGAGACTGAGGTAGGAGGAGAGACTGAGGTAGGAGGAGAGACTGTGGTAGGAGGAGAGACTGTGGTAGGAGGAGAGACTGTGGTAGGAGAGACTGAGGTAGGAGGAGAGACTGAAGTAGGAGGACAGACAGAGAGGTAGGAGGACAGACAGAGAGGTAGGAGGACAGACAGAGATGTAGGAGGACAGGCAGAGAAGGAGGTCAGACAGAGGCAGGAGGCCAGACAGAGGCAGGAGGCCAGACAGAGGCAGGAGGCCAGACAGAGGCAGGGCACTGACAGAGGGAGGATGACAGAGAGGTAGAAGGCCAGACAGAGGCAGGAAGCAAGACAGAGGCAGGAGGCCAGACTGAGGCAGGAGGCCAGACAAAGACAGGGCACTGACAGAGGGAGGAGGACAGACAGAGAGGCAGAAGGCCAGACAGAGGCAGGGCACTGACAGAGAGAGGACAGACAGACAGAGAGGCAGGAGTCCAGACAGAGGCAGGAGGCCAGACAGAGGCAGGGCACTGACAAAGGGAGGAGGACAGACAGAGAGGCAGTAGTCCAGACAGAGGCAGGAGGCCAGACAGAGGCAGGGCACTGACAAAGGGAGGAGGACAGACAGACAGGGAACAGAGAGACGGGGGACAGACAGAGGGAGGAGGACAGACAGAGAGAGGAGGACAGACAGAGAGAGGAGGACAGACAGAGAGGCAGGGGACAGACAGAGGTAGGAGGACAGACAGAGGGAGGAGGACAGACGGAGAGGTAGAAGGACAGACAGAGAGTCAGGAGGTTAGACAAAGAGGCAGGAGGACAGACAGAGAAATGGGTTCTTGCAAACACACGGAAGGGTAGGTAGGAAGGCAGTTAGCGCACTGACTGGTTGATTGACTGATTGCTGGAATGGTTGTATGTATATATCAGGATGTCGTGAGAAAGAAAGACAGAATCCAGGTAAACATACAGAGTGAATCAAGAAAACATCAACGACCGGAAAACGCACAAATGTAAGTTACAGCAACAAATTCCATTAATTTCATTAGAATAACAACTACGTGACCAAAGTGCAGAAAATGAAGGCCAAGAAAAATAAAAATAATGGTAAAAATAGCAGATGGTCGCTTACGTATCTTAATTATAGACACTATACCGGATGTAATGATGTTGAATGCACCAGATGAACCGCACATCTATAACTTAGAGCCATAAAAGAGATCATTAAATATCAAAGACGAATATTGCTCATGCGGAGAAGTTTCACACCAACACCGCACTACAAATACCTGGCGGAAACACTAAGCAAATACAATTAACGTACATTTGACGAATTTAACTCTTCTTCTTCTTTTCGTTCGCTTTGAATCAATCTCTACATGCAGTTCTGTCTTCTGCATGAATGTCCTTATCTTCTGCAATTCTTGAATGCTTCCGAAGAGTTTGACATCTGGGGTGGTTTCTTTCATTCGGCCATACAATTGACCCTTCTGGGCTGTGATTAATACAGTGTTATGCAATGTATTCTGCAGTTTCGGGTGTTTGTCCGCATATAAACATTGCTGTAAAACCTGTCTTTAGCTTTGTGTTCGTGTGTCTATTGAGTTAATTGGACCCTAAGTCTAAATAGTACACCCTTAGTCTAAAGATAGTAACTTGTCCAGAAATGTCAAATAGATAATAATCATCGTGTGGTTGAACATGTGACTTTCTGAATGTTTTAATTAGATCTTTTTATTAGTATTATTGAACTGGTGTATCTATTTGTTGGGTCCCAGCACCTTCTTTGGCCAAGTTGTCAGCGCTTTTGTTTCCTGGTACACTGCAGTGTGATATGATCTACTTGGAAATATTTCTAACCTCGTTGAGACATCTGGGATGGTAGATCTTGTATTTCTGGGCGCTGTTTGGAATTAGTACTTGGTAAACATACAGTGGAGCAATTTATAAAATTACCACTGGATGTATATTTTCTCGTAAAATCAGAAAAAATACATCCAATGGTAATTTTATAAATTGCTGCACAGTATTGTTACCAAGTACTGTCTGACAGTGACAGATAGTACTTGGTAAATATACAGTGCAGCCAGTTATAAAATTACCACTGGATGTATATTTTCTCTTAAAATCAGAAAAAAAATACATCCAATGGTAATTTTATAAATTGCTGCACATTATGTTTCTCAAGTACTGTCTGACAGTGACAGTAAGTACTTGGTAAATATACATTGCAGCAATTTATAAACTTACCACTGAATTTATGATTCCTGATTTTACGAGTACTACAGATGCATCTAATAATAATCTGAATTTGGAATTATAGTTACTGCTGTCCTCTTAATTGTTTTGCTGGTAACTGCACTGGGTTTGTTACAGAATATACATTGTGCATTTATATAACTGGTTCACCTATTGTAGATACGGTCTCTAGTTCCTCTGTCCTGTCTGAAACCTGACTTACTTTATGTAGTTCATTTTCTGATTTACTTTAAATCCCTTCCATGTTCACAAGAGGCTTTTGCTAGGATGACTTATTGGTGT
This sequence comes from Cepaea nemoralis, assembly GCA_014155875.1. Taxonomy (NCBI): domain Eukaryota; kingdom Metazoa; phylum Mollusca; class Gastropoda; order Stylommatophora; family Helicidae; genus Cepaea; species Cepaea nemoralis. Next base: position 60,261 of record JACEFZ010005116.1, read on the forward strand.
GATAGTACGATGATTGGTGCACTGTTTAAAATGTGCTTTCTTTGACATAGGAGTGCATATTGTTGTCTTCTATTCATCATCATCATCATCATCATCATCATCTTCCACTTCTGCCGTCAAGCGTCGTGGGGAGGAATAATTTGCGTTCCAGCGCCCGGTGGACGGCACTGGATAGTGTCATTCCGTGTGGTTGTACAATTCTTCTATTGTTTGGGTCAAACAGCGCTGCTCCGGATATTCACATTCACTGCATCTTAGATAGAGACACTGGCTTCTTCCCCTGTCTGGTTCTATTGGTAGTACTGTCACTACCTGTTGACTTCCAGTTAGTCAGACTTTGTATTGTTTTGATTCTTTTTTGTTTCCTGTCAGTGTTGCAATTTTTATCATTTATTACATGTAATGACGGTTTGAATTCATTATTATCATTTATTTCAAGTGATGATAGTATGAATTCATTGTTATAATTTATTACACGTAATGGCGGTATAAATTCATTGTTATCATTTACTAAATGTAATGATAGTATGAATTCGCCTGTAGTTGTTCATACGAGGGTAAGTTAATATGTAAGTCACAAATGGCTGTAGAAAAATAACTAACTATGATAACAACTTGAAACCAGTTTATTTTTATACATACATTGTCCCTTTATTTCTCAACATAATTTCCACCAACATTGATGCACTTATCCCATCGTTTTATCAGTCCTCCCAAACCGGCTGCATAGAACTGCGTGCCCTGTTTTCTAAACCACGTTTTCACTTCACATTCAACTTCGGCGTCATTCGCGAAATGTCTCCCGCCAAGGTGGGTTTTCAGTGGACTTAGCCCCTAGCGATTTCCCGTAAAGCGGTGCATAGTTGGGTAGAAAAAGTTACGAGGGCGAGTCAATAAGTAAGTCACACAGTTCTGTGGGATGACAGGTAAATGAAAACAGGGCACGCAGATTTATGCAGCCGGTTTGGGAGGACTGATAAAACGATGGGATAAGTGCATCAATGTTGGTGGAAATTATGTTGAGAAATAAAGGGACAATGTATGTATAAAAATAAACTGGTTTCAAGTTGTTATCATAGTTAGTTATTTTTCTACAGCCATTTGTGACTTACTTATTAACTTACCCTCGTATTTCTTTGAACATGTCTCCGTCTAGTCCTTACAACTGGAGATGTTCTAATATGCTCCATTTATTTATCCCTTTGCTGCTTCTAGTCTTCTCCGATTGCACTTCTCATTTTCTCGTGCAGTTTTTGTATGTACGACTATCTATTTATATCCACATTTGCTCGTCGCTTTTCCTTTCTTCTCTTAGCCTGAATGTTTCCTTTGAGTTATATTTCTGCTCTTCCTACCTTTATTAAGGAATGACAAAAACACACAGAAAGAGAACAATGCACAATTTTACAGTGCATTAATTAGAGACGTTCACAACGAGAAATACAAGAGCAGACAGCCATATTGATATTTAATTAGTAACCCTTAACAAGCGTAGGTATATGTTATTACTTTTCCCGCCGTCTACCATCTGCATTGTCTAATCACCAGGTTGTTAATACAATATTACCCAGAAATAATGTCAAACGTAGTGTGGAGACAAAGAAATATTGATGAGGTAATGTACACGTCTTGGCAGAAGTAAAAGTGGGAACGGCAATGCGCGGTAAAATTCCTCGAATTTTTAAAACAATTGTTAAAATATATGGTAAATTTGTAGTGAATGTGCAGTGTTTAAAAATATTACCGGTCCAAGTTTTGTATTCACCCTCTGTAAAGTTCATGCAACATATAGATAAATACAAAACTTGAACCGGCAATATTTTCAAACACTGCACAGTCATTAAAAATACATCCTTGTAAAACGCGACCATATCTTCTTATTAACTGATACAGTGCCAAAGAATGATATATCGCCAAATGTGACCTTCCAGTTAGACATAAGGGCGATATAATCGCCAAACTAGGGTCATCATTATATTTTGTTTCAGTATCTCCCAAAATTGTGATGCTCAGTGAATGGAAATGTACATGGTAAGGCTTGTTCATTTAATTGTGCATCATGTTTAATACAAATCTACTTCTTTTGTTTGGCAATGAATCAGTTAGTGGTTGATGCTAGGTCACAACACAGGGCGAAATAGGTAATGAGCTACTAGAGTTGCTGCCCTACCGTTGCTACACACATTTTTTGTTTCGTATTATTCATTTTTATAATGGTTATGGTTTTAAAACACGACCTTCATACAGTGGTATAGCATAAGTTAATTGTCATCATCATTATCATCATCTTTATCATCATCATCATAGTACGTTTTTTTCTTTTGCAGAAGGTCGTTCTGACCAGAATCAGATGTAAAGAGTATTAATCCTTTCTCAATATGGTATCATTAAACCTATAACATAAATTATCATTAAACTTTAAGAGTATATAACAACTTAGAGAGAGAGAGAGAGAGAGAGAGAGAGAGAGAGAGAGAGAGAGAGAGAGAGAGAGAGAGAGAGAGAGAGAGTTAGAAACACAAACAGTAGACAGAACGAGAGAGAGAGAGAGAGAGAGAGAGAGGGACAGACAGACAGACAGACAGACAGACAGACAGACAGACAGACAGACAGACAGACAGGCAGGCAGGCAGGCAGGCAGGCAGGCAGGCAGGCAGACAGACAGACAGACAGACAGACAGATAGATAGATAGACAGAGAAATAGAGAAATAGAGAGATGGAGAGAGAGACATAAATTTATATCTAGAGAGAGATTGAAAGACACACACAGAGAGAGAGAGAGAGAGAGAGAGAGAGAGAGAGAGAGAGAGAGAGAGAGAGAGAGAGAGAGAGAGATCCAGTACACAAGTTAAGGAAATGTTAAGGTCTCGAAGAGTTGATCAATTTATCGCTAGCCTCACCATCTTTAATTTATTTTTCCGTGGAAACGTAAATCTAGAGTCTCGAAACCTTAAACCTTGGTCCTCGGAACACGTAAATCCAAGTCCCCGGAACACGTAAATCTAAGTCCTCAAAACACGTAAATCCAGTGCCTCTGAAACGTTGTTCAATGAGTCTCGGAACCGTAGTTTTGACAGAAGTTAGCAGCGATACAGTCGCGAACTATTAATTGTGCATATAAAACATATGTTTAATATAATGAAATATCATGTTCTTACCTATTGAAGTCTCTGTCCAGTCTTCTCAGCATACGTATAAATAAATAAAATGTTTTGCATATCCTTTACAGGACATCGTTGTCAACATCTTTAAACTGATTGTTGATTTCTTGGCAAGATTACGCTCAGTAGTTTGCCATTGCTTTCTGAGCGACCGGCTCCATACTCTCATAAGTCATTGGCGCGACTCGAACCGCTTCCAATTCTTGTGGGCTCACGTCAACCGCGAGAGTATTCGGGGGTACGTAGAAAGCTGCTAACGCCTCGGCCAGGGAGACCAGCATACGTATGGTAAAAGGAAAATAAAGAACCCCTTTTCAAGCTATGGTGTGAATTCAGTATATGGTGCCATCCCATATATTGTAGACCGATTTATACTCAATTAGTGATGTGTTCAATATTACACCGGTTGTCCCATGACATTTCCTGGTAACCATTTCAAGCTGGATCGATCTGGATGCCTAAATAATTAAAAATAATAATATTAATAATAATCGCCGCCTAGGAAGGGAATTCGAACACATTACCTCGGAGCCGACAGGCAAGTGTCTGGTAGTAAAAGAGAATTATTTTACTCTTAGCCTGTCAGTTAATAATAAACATAAAGATGCAACTAAGAAAACATAGAATAGGCTGGAAAATTAAGAAACGGCTAAGGCATTAATCTTTTAATTACCATAAAGTTATTTAATTCCACGTTGTAAAGAAAAGATCTTATAGTAGGAAACTACTGTCATCAGGAAAGTGTTAGGGTCATCAAATTTTGTTGGCATGAATGCATAGAGATATAGATGGCCAGCCATTCCCTCAATTAACTGGCGACGAATGTAGGCATCGAGCACTCGTCCGACCGCGTTCTTGGCATTACCATCTCCTAACGATTCCACCAGCTTGCCCAATCTAATTTCACATAGCCCGATAGCCAACATTTAGCAACATTGCATAAATGGTAACGTTAAACAATAACTCACATCTCGATTATTAGAGCCCGGAATTTGAGAAACAACCCTGAAATCACACCTTCCTGCAGCATGTAGTATCTTGGATGCAAACCTGTACTCCACACACCGCCTGACTGTCTACGTGTGCACACAACGCTTAAGCAGACTTGGCCACAGATCGTTAAGCCATCTACTAGTTGGTATGTTGTCTGTTTGTTCTGACACCGCTAACACTCACGTGATCATGTTATTATTGCAGTAGTGCTGTAGATATACTAGATTCATAAAAAGTCAGAAGCAAGTAGACGTTGCACTACCATACTCCACTGGAAGACTAAAAGGTATGGTGTCTATGAGGGTATTTGGTTGTTAAGTGAGTAGTGGAAGAGAGGAAATTGTGTCGTTTGTATAATGTATGTTCTATTAGGGCTTGTACTGCTAACCAATGATTTGCTGTTATGTTTAATATATAGTATGTAGCCATTAAGTGTATGTGTAATTTAAACTGTTGGTGTATACATGTAGGGAGATAAAGCGAGAATATGGTTATCATTTTCTCCCTATGATCGGATGGGCGTAGAGGGGTTGGCGGGTGGGGGGGGGGGGGTTGGTATACTGTGTCCACTTGCCTCTAAGGACGCCCCAGCGTAACAAAATTGCCACTATATCGGCACACTTGATACCGACCACTTCATCTATTAAATATCCATTGGTTTCGAATTTGGGACTTGTACCATACTAACATTAGCATCTGTGGTTTAGTGGATAGTGAAAGTTTTACAATTTCCCTACATACCGACCCCAGGGTTCGAAGTCAGCTGCAGGTGATTTGGAAGCAGATCACTTGGCGTTGATTATGACAGTATGAGGCGTCGGCCGTTGAGACAGCAATAGCAAACTACTGAACGTAAAATTGCTTAGTAAATCACAAAGAGCAAATAAATACTGGATAATATGATGTAAAGGATATTCAACTACCTTATTTTCCTGTATTCACAGAATACGTCAATGGCGTGGAAACGACAGCGTCTTGTTGGTCTTCGTGTGTAAATATTACATATTTACAAGAGAAAATCACAAGAAATCTGAGCAATTGGATACTGTATGTGACTTATTCCACTCATGGACAAAATGGCTTTATAGCTACCGGAGAAGACTTGTTATTTGCGATCGCTCGCCTTGAACTCCAGGGTTATCCTCACACATACCACCAATACTAGTAGCTGCTACTACTAGTGAGTCCACTGGACTTATTTTACGTGAGGGTTAGCTTCCTCTATTACCAGTGTCCCTCGCCATCAGGCGAACCATGCCCAGATTTCAGAGGTAACAGTACTGTGTGTCCCTAAGCCAAGGACATTACCCAACAGAAATAAACGCGTGATTTCTAAGCACAAGTGAGATCCATATTTGCCATTTGTAATCTGGTTTTATCACTCCTAAAAGTTATTAATATATTTCAAAAGTGAACATTCACCTTTCAAGCTGCTTTTATTTTAAGATTGTAGCTTTTATATATTTCAGTTTAAACCCGGTGTCCTCTCTACATTGAATGTAGGCCGCAGTAAATCTTATACACTTTCTGTCACTCGCTCTGGTGGGGCACTTTAACAACTTGCCATTCGTCTATCTCTGCATGTTATCTTCCCAACAGCAACGCTACCTGCATCTTGCTCACCTGCTTTTGATTCTTCCTTCCAGGATTGGTTTTAAATGAGTGTCTGCCTTTTAAATTGGGCGAAATACTTGATGTTTATTTTCTTTATTCATACCATCAGTTCTGTTTTTGTTATCCTCTCCGGTTTCACTATGACTTCAAAATTTAAGTGCTTATTTTCTCATGAACCATTGCCTATATTCCTGCATATTCACATTTCTGTTGCCTTTATTCAGTTTTCTAACTGCGTATACATCTAAAGCTAATGGAAATTGCAAACTGCAGGTTGACCTTATAAACTTTATAGACATCTGACCCACTGATATTCTAACATAAAGAGTAATTTCCTCCACTGATATTCTAACCTAAAGAGACATTTGACTCATTGGAATTCTAAAGTATGGCAAACGTTTATCCCATTGAGATTCTAACCCGTAAGAGAAAGATGCCAGACACACTGTCTGTCTACACGCGGGCAGATTAAAACATCTATATTACCGCACAGACTCGCAAACTGTCGTTAATTCCAATTCAAACATCTAAATTACCGCACGCATGCATAAACTTTCATTAATTCCAATTCAAACATAAAGAACTTTGGCTCTTTCAGATTCTAAAACACACGGGTCTATGATCAATAAAAAATGTGACACGTGCAAGAAATTAGCTAGGCAAATTAAACACGTAGCCTTGATCTTACATACTTCAATATTTCAGAGCTTTGATCTATTCTTCCTTTTCTTCTCCCCCTCTTGTTCTTTTGTTACCGTTGTTGCTTTTCTTCTCTCCAAGACCTCGTGTTCTTTTGCTGCCACAGCTACTTTTCTTCTCCCCCACTCTTGTTCTTTTGCTGCCTTGCTGCTTTTCTTTTAATAGAGCATATTCTCTCAACCAGCTTACGCCAAACCCTCCTTTCTCCTGCAGCTTCTTCCATTCTCTCCCAATATTATTCATTTCTATTAATAATTCTCTTCTTCATATGTGTGTTAATTTGTATGAATATTTGTTTGTTTTTATGTCTCCCACTATTTATTTTGCCTTATAAATTCCAGACGAAGGAATTTGTAGTTACACTTTTAACAGGTTTACTCAGTATATGTCCATTCAAAGCCAGCGTCGTTTGTTCACCTCTTGATTCACTGGGATTTGTTTATCTCGCTCCATGAGCTCCATACTGAAAGTCCTGTCATATCATTTTATTCCTGTTCTGCGCAGGCTCCCATTCATTAATCTTTGTTTGATATTACCTGACAATAATCCGTGATGGTTTAGTGATCTACGATTATTTCCTTCTTCGTTAAACATGAGAAACAATCTCAAAGGTATTGATCGACATTCATAAAAGTATTTTAAAGAAATAGGGATTGGAGAACAGACCAGACAATATGAAAATTTATAAAGCTTTAGGCGATGCCGGAATTCAAATCTGCATCCTCCAAAAGACGACAGTACCTCGCTGAAGGAAGAATATAAAACAATACGAAGTAATGCAACTTTACAGAACACAATTATGGACAACATAGAGCGTTGCTGAGACTAGCCTTCATTAGTAAACAAATACACATAAACACGGGGAAGACACTACAGTGACTACATAAAGGCATAATTACTGAATGATAAGAATGGAAAGATACGGGGGGGGGGGGGGGTGGGAACATTGATAAGAAAATGAAAAGAAAAATTAACAAAATGTGATACTTATATCAGATTTCAAGGCTTAAGAAACAAGTGTACTGCGACACATGGACTACTAAACACCTTTTAAGTTGGTTGCATCTTTAGCATTGTTATATCCTACACTCTGTTTATGGAAAAGGGTAAGAAATTCCAGTTCCAGTTCCAGTTGGAAAAAAAACAAACAAGAAAACTAAAACTGTCCACCCGTTCAACCAGAAATCCTACCCCAGCCTTTTAGTAGCATCATAGGTGTGATAACTTTATATTAACCAAATATATATCAAATACAAACACATCGGGCTGTATGGTTAGTCTACATAATGAAGAACATTTAAAGACGAGACATGTTGATTGATTCGAGTGTATTATACGTAATACACAGAAATATAAACAGTTAGAGAACACTTTAAGCTATTAAAATGACACCATAAATAAATTAACAGGTAATAATTAGCACTCATAGAAGTAAAGTGATATATTAGTACTATTGTATGGATCAGTAACATAAAGTACGACTCCGAATGAACTACAAATACAGTGCTCTATTCCGTGTGTCTTCTAAGTAAATTAACAATAAATATCCACGGTGACAGTTTTGAACGCTGGGTGCCCCTCTGTATCGCATCTGAAACATTTACAATAATAATTCATTGTATAACATTAACATTTGTTTTCTGCATATCCTATTTACAGGACATTGCAGTCAACACCAGCATTTGTCAGCTGCTATTGATTTCTTGGCAAGATTTACGTTCAGTAGTTTGCCATTGCTTTCTGAATGACCGGCTCACATACCTTTCCCTAAGAAACCAACGCGACGCGATCCGCTGCCGAATCTCGCGCAGCTGTGTTTCGTACGTGGGTGTATGAGATTACGAACAGCGTCCATAACTCCTTCGCCAGGGAGACCGGCAAAATTATCATTAAATCATTCAAAATTAAATGCCAGAGAAGGATGCTAAGAATATATTTGGGATAAAGAAAGATCTGCTGACAGTAGACACTACATATCAATACAAATTGACCCCTAAAGTATATCGGAATACGGAAATTGACAACTTTCGGACACTAAACAGTTGTAGCATTCTGGGCAGCCTATCTATGGAAGGTATGATTTTTGGAAATCGAGACAGGAAGCTCCCTAGATGGCGATGGACTCAGGACATTCGAGGCAGTCTCTTTATACCGGGAGTTTGTAAAGTCTCACTATACTTTGTATGTAGAATAAATGTGAAAAATGAAGTACTTGATGTCATCAAAAAATGTGTTCCACAAAGCAATATGGGCGGAATGACTTTCGTCTGCTGGAGTAATTATTTGCACTCCAAACAAAATGGTGGTATCAACGGAAAACAGAAATCTTTTTGGGGTTGAACAAGTGTTTCGAACTGACGGTTGATATACACGGATAGTTGTTTCAAAGAATATGAAGAGACGTGTACAGTCATGTCTTGAAGCCCGTAGTGTACACTTCAAACGCCTGTTATAATGAATACTTTATTGGCACTTTCCAGCTTCATCAAAACAGCGTTAGACCATAGCAGTGATTAGTGTAACTAATTTAATGAATTCTTAGCACATTTTTCTGATGACATCATGTGCTTCATTTTTCCAATTTGTTCTTTCTACAAGTGAAGTGACACTTTACAAACACATCGTATCACTGGCAGATACAGGGCAGCTTGCTCAGGGGCCATGTCGGCTGTGATGGAGACAATGTATTGGACAGAATAGAACACACAATAACGACGATGCGAAAAATATGAAGGCATGCTTTCTTTTCGGATAAGGGCGAAAAACTAGGTGGACACAGTGTACTTTCCACGTGTTAAATTCAGCGACAGCTGGGAATAGTAAAGAGTAGGTTTGCGGCCCAGGCTGAATTTCAACATTAGAAAAATAAGAAACAAACCTCCACTAAATAATATTTACAAGCATGCATGCCATTAACATACACCATTGAATCATGTATGGAGTTCGTGTATTGTCACACATACCTCCTTGTGTGATCTATGGCAGGGGACTGAAACACATATGGAGTTATCTAAGTGTGCCATGAAAGCGAATCTTTAACAAGACCAAACTGCGCTTACTGCAGTATTCACGAGTCTAATCGAATATCAACGCTGTGCAAATTCAGGTAGCCTAGGATAACCCAACCCAAGCAGGACGGGATACAACCCATTGTGCAGAATGACTGATGTGAAGTAGCAATGGAACCTGATGACCCGTCATGAAAAACAGATTAACACAGAAACCATAATTGCAGCAGCACTTGAGGCGCATGGGCCCTGCTTCCCTGCCAGAGAAACGCCAGCCGAAGGGACATTATTGATTGATAGGTGTTATTGACAGGGTAACTCAATGTACTTGCCGACCAACATCGAATTCCGCTAGGTGTGGTTGTTTTTCAGTATAGATACGCAATTGTCGCGTTTCACGCATTCATTGTTGAAGTAATAATGAGGTCTCAGTTGCATAATACGTTCTCGAGTATACAATTAATATGTAATTGAACATTTGCAATGGTCACAGTATACACGTAACAAACAGGTGATAATAATTGTAAGTGCAGTAAGAAAACAATATCTTCACAAGAATATATTCATGAGGAGGTCGGAACACGAAATGAAGTGAAAGTAAAATGAACTAAATCAATTGCTGAAAATGGTCATCATTATTCAGTGACTTATCCTGCGCAGAGCATCTTCCCATAAACAATCTTTCGAAATGTATCTCTGACGTAAGGTGGATGTCCTGCCTTCGTTGCTGTCATGTATGTTGTGGGCTTCCTCTTCTTCTCCTAAAGGTACACTTCCCTCCATAATTATCTTTTCTAAACTGTTATATTGGTTTATGTGTCCAACATTTTTTATTTTCCCATTGTTAGTTTGTCTAATTAAAATTCTTCTTCAATGCTGAGTTCTAGTTGGATAGAGTTTGTTTGGCCTTCCTTCCGTCCAATGCATTTTTAATGCTCTTCCAAAACATTTATGTTCAAATGCTGATACATTGCGTCCGACAAATACACAAGGGTGTAAAGCACAAGATAATAATAATAACAACCGGCATTAGTTACATTATACGAGGGTAAGTTAATAAGTAAGCCACAAATGGCTGTAAATTGATTGATTAATTGATTGATTGATTGATTTAGGAACCGACATCACAGCATTCGGGGCATTCCCATGACCGCTCCGTCCCCATCCTCAGCAGCTAGCGAAGAGTTCCAACACTAATAGTACCAGTAGCAATCTGATTATATGTCCGTCTCGATTTTCCCCTGAGCGTCGATCGTCGGCCAAATCCCCTCGTCACCCCTCGCTGTCACATTCTTGACAAACCATGGTGATCCATTTGCTCCTCCGAGGTGTACACGTGCTCCCACAAGGTCGCAACCACGTCTGCCTTATCAAGCATCAATACTCCACCAAGTTTTGCAGAGCCAGCCAATCTGTCCGCCTGTTCATTCCCCAGCACACCAGCATGCCACGGAGAAAATATCCAGACGACGCTTGTCACCCATGACTTCCGAAGCGAAGCAAGCCACTCTGCACGAAGCTTGCCTGTCCTCACCCTACTCAGCATGCTTTCTGAGTCAGTTACAATCACGATGTGAGTGTGTATCGTAATCTCCATCCAGCGGAAAGCTGCACTGACCGCCTCCACCTCCATTCTTAAGCTAGCTGTTGTGGTATCATATGCCAGGCTATCCTGCACCAAACGTCGACTATTAGCTTATGCTAAGAACCCCCAGGCACTTCTCCTGCCTCTCAACACCGAACCATCTCTGTATATAATCACATCACCCGGGCGGGCATTATCCTGAATTAGTTGCTGGATTTCCACTTCCGTGGCCCCTGCTGGCCACTCCCTGCACTCCCGGCTCAATGTGATTATAACTCTGCACACGTCTGACTGCTCCGCTGGCTCTCTGACCCACTCCTTTCCTCGCCTAATGTTCTTCAAGATGAACACCTGTCTGATCGTATCCTCCACATGAGCCATCCATGATTTCCTTCTTTTCAGTCGCTGATCCTTAACTGCGTCCAGCGCCTCATGCAACGGGTGATATGTGTCAGCAACTACTCTGAGGTATGCCTTCGCCTGCATCACCTTGAGCCTACCAGCAACAATCGGCAACCAAGGATGTAACGCATACACACTGCTGGGGTTTCTCTGATGCTTCCCAGAATGACCCGCATAGCTTCATTCTGTATGCGCACTAATTTCCCCAACTGCATTTTTGAGACAGTGAGCAGTCCTAGTCCATAATCAATCACTGAGAGAATCAAGTGCTGGTATAGTGTGAAAAGCATTCTCTGTTCTGTGTCCATTGCAGCCATAGTTTTAAGTGCATTGAGTCCCTTTTGAGATCTTGTCACAACCGTCTCCACATGGTCCTTGAAGGACAGGCTCCTGTCAAATGTGATTCCAAGATACTTCAGTTTGTTCTCTCTGTTGACGCTTCTGCCATCTATCGCGAGGCTTGAGACATCAGCTCTCACAATCCTGTTGTCCAGAGAGCACCACATAACAGCCGCCTTTTCCGGGTGGATGACAGCACTCATTTCCGTGCAACTGTCAATCACTTTGTCTACTGTCGCCTGTAGCTCCTGGGCTGTTTGCTCCCTATCTCTCCCCTGCCTATATGGCTGTAGAAAAATAACTAAATATGATAACATCTTGAAACCAGTTTATTTTTATACATACATTGTCCCTTTATTTCTCAACGTAATTTCCACCAACATTGATGCACGTATCCCATCGTTTTATCAGTCCTCCTAAACCCGCGTTATTGAACTGCGTGCTTTGTTTTCTGAACTGTGTGACTTACTTATTGACTCGCCCTCGTAACTTCCTTTTCCCTACCCAGCTATGCACCGTTCTACGGGACAAACATTTGTCAGCATAAACAATTAAAACCAACCTTGGCGGAAGACATTTCGCCAATGACGCTGAAGTTGAATGTGAAATTAAAACGTGGTATAGAAAACAGAATAAGCAGGTCTATGTAGCGGGTATTTTTTTTTGGGGGGGGGGGGGGGGGGCTGATAAAACGATGGGATAAGTGCATCAATGTTGGTGGAAATTATGTTGAGAAATAAAGGAACAATATACGTATAAAAATAAACTGGTTTCAAGTTGTTATCATAGTTAGTTATTTTTCTACAGCCATTTGTGGTTTTCTTATTGACTTCCCCTCGTATTATATACACTTCGCGGAATTACAGAAAACAGCTGACGACAATAGAATGCGATAGTTATGCTAACGTCACTGAGATAAACAAAATAGTCAGTATGCTTAGTTACAATAAAAACATCCTAAAGTATAACATTCCTTCCTAAACGTTTTATAAATACCCTACTTATAACACATAGGTTCCTCGTGGAGTATAGGCCGGACGGTTGCTTGTTACTGTTCAACTCCGGGTTCTTTACTCTCATCATCTTCAGGTTGGCCAGTTCTAAGACAGGTGTTGAAGTCACATGATCAAGTCACTTAAACTGTGACCTATTCCCGCCAATTCTTTTCAGTTCAATTCTAACTGCAAATTCCTTTCATGTTGGTGTTATGTGACTGTTTTCTCCAAGTTCTCTTTTTTCTCTTGCGCTGTATGTTGACACCGAGTATTTTCATTAGTAGAAATCAATATCTTAAATGGGGATCATGTCCGACTTTGGCATGCATTTTTGTATAATGTTTGATTCTTGGCAGACTCCGTGGCGAAGTGGTCAGGCCGTCTGCCTCGCGCTCCGAAGGTTGTGGGTTCGATTCCGGGCTACGTCTTTCGGTTAAGTGCATATTCCCTCGGAGACTTCTGGGGGTCATCGCTGGAGCTACGGAGTTCGTGCTTCGTGTGACGCTCTCAGCAGTGGAAAGAGACTGAGTCGTACAGGATAAAACCCTGTGTAATTAAGTCGATCCTCTCGACTTTTAAGCGACTTTTTTGTTTGCATCCTCTAAACAGATAATCCAAGTTAACGGGCACCGGGTCTCAGTAGGTAGGTTTTTATTTACTAACAGTTGTCCAAGGCAGTGGCCTGAAGGCCTGTTCTTTGCGATTTCTTACTGCCGTGTGATTTTTAAAGTGCTTAAACACAGAGCTTCAAGTTCTTCGCATTTTTTTTTTCGAAAGCGAGCTAAGCGTCTGATATCCCTACTCAAGAGACCAGGTGATCTGTAGTATCATTAAATGGATATGCTCTTTGGAAAAAAAAAAAAAACACCGATAAACGTATTATAGAGAGGCGCCTTGTAGCTTATGCGATCACAGTCACAGCTCCCCACTAATAGTCTTATAATTCTCTTCTGAATACAACATCAACCCTAATAGTCCAATAGTTGCAACAATACAGCATCATCAGTACAGATTCAACACTAGTTCTCCTAGTAATACACCATCAACAGTAATAGTTTAATAGTTCTACTAACACATCATCAACACTAGTAATACATTAGTTGTTCCAGCAATATGAACGAACGAATGAATGAACTGTATTTTCAAAGGGTCACAAAAGAGTCACAATACAGCAGCAATAGTAGTACATTAGTTCTCCTAGAAATACGGTAGCAACACTAATAGTCCGATACATTCTTTTAATAGAGCATCAGAACTAATAGTCCAGTATTCCTCCTCTGGATACAGCATTAGCACTAGTTACACAAAAGTCTTCTCGATAGAGCATCAACACTAATAGTACAATAGTTATCCTAGCAATACATCATCAACACTAGAAGTGCAGTAGTCTTCCTCTCAAGGTAGCATATACATGAACAGTCAAATAGTTCTCTCAAGGTAGCATATACATGAACAGTTAAATAGTTCTCTCAAGGTAGCATATACATGAACAGTCAAATAGTTCTCTCAAGGTAGCATCAACATGAACAGTCAAATTGTTCTCTCAAGGTAGCATATACATGAACAGTCAAATAGTTCTCTCAAGGTAGCATGTACATGAACAGTCAAATAGTTCTCTCAAGGTAGCATATACATGAACAGTCAAATAGTTCTCTCAAGGTAGCATATACATGAACAGTCAAATAGTTCTCTCAAGGTAGCATATACATGAACAGTCAAATAGTTCTCTCAAGGTAGCATCAACATGAACAGTCAAATTGTTCTCTCAAGGTAGCATATACATGAACAGTCAAATAGTTCTCTCAAGGTAGCATCAACATGAACAGTCAAATTGTTCTCTCAAGGTAGCATATACATGAACAGTCAAATAGTTCTCTCAAGGTAGCATCAACATGAACAGTCAAATTGTTCTCTCAAGGTAGCATCAACATGAACAGTCAAATAGTTCTCTCAAGGTAGCATCAACATGAACAGTCAAATAGTTCTCTCAAGGTAGCATCAACATGAACAGTCAAATAGTTCTCTCAGGGTAGCATCAACATGAACAGTCAAATAGTTCTCTCAAGGTAGCATCAACATGAACAGTCAAATAGTTCTCTCAAGGTAGCATCAACATGAACAGTCAAATAGTTCTCTCAAGGTAGCATCAACATGAACAGTCAAATAGTTTCTCTCAAGGTAGCATCAACATGAACAGTCAATAGTTCTCTCAAGGTAGCATCAAATGAACAGTCAAATAGTTCTCTCAAGGTAGCATCAACATGAACAGTCAAATAGTTCTCTCAAGGTAGCATCAACATGAACAGTCAAATAGTTCTCTCAAGGTAGCATCAACATGAACAGTCAAAATAGTTCTCTCAAGGTAGCATCAACATGAACAGTCAAATAGTTCTCTCAAGGTAGCATCATCATGAACAGTCAAATAGTTCTCTCAAGGTAGCATCAACATGAACAGTCAAATAGTTCTCTCAAGGTAGCATCAACATGAACAGTTAAATAATTCTCTCAAGGTAGCATCAACATGAACAGTAAAATAATTCTCTCAAGGTAGCATCAACATGAACAGTTAAATAATTCTCTCAAGGTAGCATCAACATGAACAGTCAAATAGTTCTCTCAAGGTAGCATCAACATGAACAGTCAAATAGTTCTCTCAAGGTAGCATCATCATGAACAGTCAAATAGTTCTCTCAAGGTAGCATCAACATGAACAGTTAAATAATTCTCTCAAGGTAGCATCAACATGAACAGTTAAATAATTCTCTCAAGGTAGCATCAACATGAACAGTCAAATAGTTCTCTCAAGGTAGCATCAACATGAACAGTTAAATAATTCTCTCAAGGTAGCATCAACATGAACAGTCAAATAGTTCTCTCAAGGTAGCATCAACATGAACAGTTAAATAGTTCTCTCAAGGTAGCATCAACATGAACAGTTAAATAGTTCTCTCAAGGTAGCATCAACATGAACAGTCAAATAGTTCTCTCAAGGTAGCATCAACATGAACAGTCAAATAGTTCTCTCAAGGTAGCATCAACATGAACAGTCAAATAGTTCTCTCAAGGTAGCATCAACATGAACAGTCAAATAGTTCTCTCAAGGTAGCATCAACATGAACAGTCAAATAGTTCTCTCAAGGTAGCATCAACATGAACAGTCAAATAGTTCTCTCAAGGTAGCATCAACATGAACAGTCAAATAGTTCTCTCAAGGTAGCATCAACATGAACAGTCAAATAGTTCTCTCAAGGTAGCATCAACATGAACAGTCAAATAGTTCTCTCAAGGTAGCATCATCATGAACAGTCAAATAGTTCTCTCAAGGTAGCATCAACATGAACAGTCAAATAGTTCTCTCAAGGTAGCATCAACATGAACAGTTAAATAATTCTCTCAAGGTAGCATCAACATGAACAGTTAAATAATTCTCTCAAGGTAGCATCAACATGAACAGTTAAATAATTCTCTCAAGGTAGCATCAACATGAACAGTCAAATAGTTCTCTCAAGGTAGCATCAACATGAACAGTCAAATAGTTCTCTCAAGGTAGCATCATCATGAACAGTCAAATAGTTCTCTCAAGGTAGCATCAACATGAACAGTTAAATAATTCTCTCAAGGTAGCATCAACATGAACAGTCAAATGGTTCTCCTCTTACTACAGCGTCAACCCTAATGGCCCAGTGGTTCTCCTCTCACAACAGCAACAACACAGATGCTCCAGCAGTTCCGCTAGCAAAACCACTTCGGCACAAATAGCTCTTCTTCTTATTCGTGCACCAAAACGTCAGTGTGAATAAGTTCAAGGAAAGCAGAAGTCATCTTGAGCTTCTTGTTATCCCCATAGAGTTCGTCCTCAAATGAACAGGATGTAGGCCAGAAAAGTTTTCTCTGTTCTGCATATGTTGGACACTCCTGCAGCAAGTGTTTAGCTGTCATTTTACCAGCTGCACTGTTGCACTCACCAGTCTCTCCTCTCTTTAAATTATTGAACATAATGACATTTCATTATGTTGTGCCCTGTGTGGAGTTTCTTGTTCTATTTGTTAGAGTTGGTAGCATGTATCATCTTTCTGGTGGCCTGGAAGCTCTGACTTCCACTTAATTCTATAACTTCGTTTTATCAAACTCTTGCCCTCATCATAGATTATGTCTATATCAGGCTGGGGTAGTCTTCCACCGTCCTTTGTTAATCAGTTAGCTGTTTCATTTCAAGGTATGTTGCAGTGTGAGGGGGTTTCATTGTATTACAACCCTATTGGGTGTCTGGCGTAGTTTGTGCAGGACTGCTCGTAGGTCAGCAAGTTCTGCGCTGTTTCTGCTCTTCAGGATTGAAACAACTGACTTCCCATCCGTAAAGACAGCTATTTGCAGGGCCTTTGTCTCTACTCTAAACTTACGTGACACATTTTCAGTTGCCACTGACTGTGTCTTCTTTACTCCATGTTTTATTTTTTTTAAATTATTATTCAGGAGAATTTTCGCACCGCCGTTTTCTGTTGCGGCGTTTGCTGATCAGTCTGTATATGTAAGGGTCGAAGTGCTACTAGTGTGGTTTTCGTCTATGTAGTCTGTCATTTATTTTCTTTCTTGAGGCAATTCGATTAAGTATAGAGTTGAACTGCCAAGTTGCTCTTTACTTATGACCATAACAGACGTTTTATTGTTTACAATGCTTGCTTGCTTGCTTGTGTTCGTTGGCTTGAGCTCCAACGCGAAGTCCTGTATGTCGGATGAAGACATCCTGTTGTCCAACATCAGTGTGATGTCATACAGGACCTGAGGTTTGCGTGAGTATCCGTTGTCCCATGTCTGGCTTATTGGTGTGCAGACTGGTGGTTCCTCGCCGTACAGGCAGACACTCTCCGACTTCGGAGGAATCAGCGATCCTATTGACTTCAGCCAGGACCCCGAAGGGACCTGTTGCCCAGGACGCTCGACGAGGACGCGTCAATAGGTCTTGGCCAGTATATAACCCGGCCCTGGTGCCTTGGAAACACCTCTGCGTCCCATTGTTTACAATGGATCTCTTTTGTTTTTGTATAGCCTTATCTATTGTTTGATGACATTCTAAAATCGAACATTCGAGATGAGGTCTTATATGTTATTTCAGATAAGTATCTGTAGAATCTTGTTTCTGTTGTTTGCATTTCTCTTGTAAACACAGTACACAGTGTCCACGTTTCACATACAAGGAGACAATCTTAGCAATATCTAAAGTTTCTTCATCTTATATAACCGAGTCTAGGTACTTGATCAGTGTTACTGTTTTCATCTTTTGACTATTTATTGTGGTGTTTCTATTTATTCGTCTTGTGTTGTAAATAGACAGTTTTCGACACTGTTGTTCATATTGTCTATTTTCTAGCTATTGCTTCATGCCTGTCTCTCATGTCTTGTATTTCTTGCTAATCTCCAGCTAGAAAGTCTGAAAGTGTCCTGGTTACTGGCATGGGCGATCATGTTGGTCTTAACACTGCTACAAACTAAAGTAACAGCCGTAATGCCGAATTTCCTAGGCATAACGCTGCAATCAACCCTAACCCCTTATTGATTTATTAATCAAGCTTGAGCTCAGTAGTTTGCCATTGCTTTCTGAACAAGAAGTCAAAGCTAAAGTCCAACTGACCAGTGTAGGAAATGAACCCTATACCCCACCGTCATCGTTTAAGCGTAAGAACCAGTGATATTATGATACTAAGATTAACAAAAGTACGAAATGTAGGTAGATAATTTTAAACAATAATTTGTGTAAATCAGGTTAAATTTCTTTAAATAAAGAAATGGGTAGACGGGGCCAGGGGTGTCCTCTATCAAAGGAAAAGTAAGACTGCATCTTCCCGCTAGCCTACAGGACAACCTTAAGCAATGTGGAGTATCCGTGTAACCTTCCCCCCTCCTACACTCCCATCCTCTCCTTAAACAGGGTTAGGGGAAACCATGCCAGCCTGAGGGAGGCTAAAGCTTCAGAGCAGTCGACAGCTGTTTGTTGGTTGTGGGTTAAGTTCATAACAGTAGCCACCAGATTATAGAGAAATGGCTTTGGTCAACGACCAGTATAGGTACTGCCGTGAGGGAAAGACATTACAGGCTACCCCATTTACATACGCCCAGAAAACTGTAGCAGTCGAAGAAATTATGGAGAAAAACTGTTTGAAGGTAAATTATGCACTGGATAATGATGAAATAAGTTGCTCTATGATCGTATCGCTAACATCAGAAAGCAATGTTTGGCACATCATGAAAATTTAAAAGAAAAATTATGGCAATTGGGGAAACCTACGGAAAGAAGCATAGAGGAAGACAGTGAGATAGGATATTTGTCAGCCTTTTATCAGCACATAGGCTGATATTGGCTGTTGGAGATCGCTAGATGTGGAAAAGCATCATGGCCTACACTATTCGGCAAAGAACTTGACGATAATGATGATGACTATCTTATTGACTCGGCAGACTGGATCAATACACGGTAGCATATTTACAACCGTTCTCTCCCTTCCCCTTTCTTCCTCGGATGAATGTCTGCAGCAGCAGAATCAAAACACTAGATGGAGAGCATTAACGGTCAATAACAATGTGCTACTGGGGTCCGTAAAGGATGTAAACAATTGCAAAACTGCAACCAATCATGCATGTATTAAGATGCCATTAAGGAGGTTTGGCATGAGACTGAATATCTCATCCCCTAAAAATCTTTAGTTCCAAAATCCAATCTACTACTATCAAGTATATAAAGAGTGTGTCGTGAGTTGGTTGAGGGCTATGATAAATTGGGAATTAAAGGCAGAAGAAGAGGACGAAGAAGAAGAATAGATATTTAACTAGTATTAACAAACTTATAACAGATGTTACAAAATCAACATGAACTAAATTGTTGCCTTTTGTTGTTTTTATTTGTTTCTTGGATAAAATTAAACAACTATTAGTACGTGTTGCTAATTAGCAAGTTTATAGACGTAGATATGTAACATAGAGCACCACTAACACCTTATAGCTCTTGTGTAGGCAGCTGCTAGACGTGTAGATGGCTTAACAGTGGTTTGATAGAGCTATCAATTTGTCTAGTCATTGTCGTCCCCGCATCAGTTTGGGCAGAGTCACGTAAGTAGTCACTTCGTTCCATGTATATGTCAGTTTGTCCTAATCTGTGGTTTGGCAGACTACTGCTGTGTATTAGTTCACTATATTAGATTTGTATTACTTCATTGAACTAATCCAAAGCTATTGATTTCACTGCTTATGGAAAGCATTGTTGTTTTAATCTTGTTTATCCGGATTACCAGTTCAAAGCTTGTTTAATTAATACATAATAGCGCATTGTACTATTAATTAATGCGTGTATTGAACCACGTGCTTTTTGTCTGAAAAGAGCATTGAATGAGTTTACAATAAGAGATATCAACACAATCTAATAAATATGATATCTTATGAGATAAAGGACATCTAATGATAAATGTTGCAGGTTGTGAAGAAAGGGACATAAATAATATTCATTCATTCAATGATTTATTGGCACATTGCCGTCTTGACAGACGATAGATTGTTACATTGTGCGTCAAAAAGGCTCAATAACTACAACCCATGGCGATGGCGGATGTGACTGTTAAGGCCAGTTCGCACTGTACATGTTCGTCCACAGTGGATGCATGTGAACACATGGTCATTTTCACCATCAAGCACCATCTTACGTCTCACACGCTCGGTATGTGACTTATCTGCAATAATTTTCTCCTTTGTCTTTATTCTATTTCTGATATTTGCCTCCATGCAACACGTTCAGCGGCGACTTGCTCCCAATGTGTATTATCAATGCCTGTATCAGTCATGTCCCGCTTACACACATCTTTATATCGTAGTATAAATCTCCTACCCACATGTAATTCACCAAAAAAGATGTTCTTTGATATTCTACCATCATCCATCCTCCTAACGTATCATATCCATCTAAGTCTACGAAGACTGAGCATGGAATAAACCGTCACACAACCTGATCTTTCCCATACTTCAGTATTTGTGATTTTTTCTTGCCACTTAATACCAAGAATTCTTCGCAGATACCGCATATGAAAGCTGTTTAAACGTTTCTCTTGGTGTGAGTAAGTTGTCCAGGTTTCACTGCCATAAAGAAGAGTACTAAGGGCACAGGCTACATAAATAATAGTAAAGACAGTATTCATTCATTCATTCATTCATTCATTCAGTAGCATGTCCTTTGCAGAACCTCGCTCCCATAACAATCTATCAGAAAACCTCTCGATCACAAGCAAGATGTCCCGCGTCCGATACACCCATCTGGAGATCATCCGCCACATCCTGCACCCTTCTTCTCTTTGGCCTACCTATTCCTCTCTTCCCAGGAATATACCCCTCCACTATTATTCTCTCCAAACTTTCGTGACGTTTCAAGTGACCATCGTTTTTAATAGCCAACCTTCTTCAATATTCAGCTCTTGAAGTATTGATGCATTTGTTCTTTTCTTTACCCAAGATATTCTTAGAACTCGTCTATAACATTTAATATTCAAAGGCATTTTTAGGCGCTGCTCAGCTTGGTTAGTATGACAGTATTAAAGGAAGTAAATCAGTTAATAAGCCTACTTACATGCCCTAAGATGCAGTGAGCAGAAACAATACATGTGTCTGGCGTGTGTTTATTGTTTATTTATAAACTTGTCTTAGTGGCCTCAAAGAGTTTCCCAATTGATATTTCTGTGTAATACGTGTACAACATTGGGACAGGCCAATCATTTCTCTGCTTTAAATGTTCGTTAATATACTGGATATAGTATTACGGTCCGTGTAATTGTTATTTGACACATGCTGATTTAATATAAAATTATGAGACTTATGGTGTTATCTCAATGGTTAGATACGAATTCTGTCCGTATTCCATAGATGTGGGTTCATGTGTATGATAGACCTGGCTAATGGAGACACCTTTCCCGGGGTGTCTAGTTGGTCATGCGTATAAGTACACTTGTTCCTGCACCTAGGCGCTTCGTCATTTGGAGGTGATAGGTTTGAATCCCGGTCGGTAACTATAGCTTTCAATTGTTATGTTGTCTAGTGTGTCCACTAGTCTCTACTTCCTTCTTCTCACTTCTATGAGTGCCAAATAATGCATGTGTCTGTTGTATGCTTACTGTTTATTTATGAAATGTCTCAGTAGCCTCAAAGGGCTCCCCAATTTATAATCCACACCGATGCAGATTGAACCCTTCACCACTAGGCCGACAGCTGAGCGTCCAGCCACTACGCTACCTCGGTTCCCACCTGAAAGAGTCAACTGCGAGTTATTTCTGGGGTCGATGCCGTGGCTCCAGCTTCGTAGACACATTTTTTTTTATAAGCAGAACGGTTAGTAGGAACATCTACCCGACCCCTTCCCTCGCTACCTCTCCTTTCTCCTCTTGCAATGCAATCCAGGCTGTTAGGACGACCCTGTGGCATTGCTCGGAGTTTTATCAATACTCTCGCATCAGAGACGCAGTTTCAGCGCAGCGGTACACGCCATGGCTCAGATTCAGTATATTATTCTACATGCGTTTATTGGAGTCTGGGGGACGAGATGGCGTGTTTCCTTCCCCGTCTGTCTGAATGTTGCTGCTGCTTCTTCTCTGTCTGTTTTACTGTTGTCTGCGTCAGTCTCTCAGTCTGTCCTTGACTCGCTGTCTCTCTGTTTGTCTGTCTGTCTGCTCGCCTGTTTGTCTGCTTGTCTGTCTCTATCTGTCTGCCTGTCTCACTATTTACCTCTGTCTATCTGCTTATCCGCCTGGTTAATGTCTGTCTGCTTGCCTCTCTGTCTTGCCTGCTTGCCAGTCTGGCTGCTTTCTGTCTGCCTTTAATTTCTGGCCAACATCTCCCGTTTTGAAGCATCCTCGTATTTCCTTTTGTGACGTTATGTGGTTTGACGAATCATGATGATCCACGACTCTGGTGATCGTGTGGAATGGCGAAACATGACTACCCACGCTTATTGTCATGGCACATGATGATAATGAGTATTTCCATTTTCTATGTTTGTTATTTGACCATTTTATAGGCCCTAAAGACGCATGCGGAATATGTTGCTCGACATATATCCTGCTTAGGGAACCGATGTAATTCTTTGTGTTTTTTTTTTAAATCTTGCCTGTGTGTGGATTCGAATCCATGACCGTCGCATCGCTTGGTATACCTCCCGAACACAGTGTGTTAAAACTTACCTGACACGAAATGTGGGTTGTTAGAAGACAAGGGTACAGTAAATGTTGTGTGTGTGTGTTTGTGTGTGTGTGTGTGTATGGGTGGGTGGGTGTGGGTGGGTGGATGGGTGTGGGTGTGTGTGTGTGGGTGTGTGTGTGTGTGCGTGTGCGTGTGCGTGTATATATATATATATATATATATATATATATATATATATATATATATATATATATATTATATATATATATATATATTATATATATATATATTATAATATATATATATATATATATATATATATATATATATATATATATATATATATATATATATATATATATATATATATGCTGAGAACTTTAATTGAACATTCTATAGAAGTAAACAAAGACTTACATCTTTGTTTTATTGACTGCACAAAGGATTTCGATAAAGTAAGAATGTCAACATGATAAATATGTTAGCAGATCTACAAACTGATGGGAAAGACCTTAGACTTGTAAAAAAAACATATATTGGAAACAACAAGCTGCCATAAGTATTGATAGTGAATTAGGTCAATATCAGTCTATTAAGAGAGGTGTGAGACAGGGATGTGTAATGTCTCCAGATCTTTTTGTTTCCCCCTATACAGTGAAAATATTTTCAGAAATGTACAAGATATGAAAGGAATCATCATTGGAGGACGAAACATCAATAACATTAGATATGCGAATGATACAGTATTGACTGCAAACAAAGGGTAGGATCTGCAACATCAGTTGCTGCACACAGTGAATAATTAGGGTTAGAATTAAATTGTAAGATGACACAGATTATGGTCGTCACTAGGAAGAACGAAATACCACAATATAATATACAAGTAAATGGTCTTAAACAAGTGAATCCGTACAATTATCTCGGAACATTCATAACATCAGATGGGAAATGCCTTGAAGATATTAGAACTAGAATCGCCAAGGCGAAGATAGCCTTTTGCAAGATGGAAAACATACTGTCCAATAAAAAGATGTCATTGTAACGAGAAAAAGTGTGTTGAAGTGCTACATAGAGTTTGTGCTTTTGTATGGATGTGAAGCATGGACAATGAGCAAACAGATTGAAAAAACATCTGATGACTGTGGACATGTGGCTTTTGAGGACAATGAAAAGAATACCATGGACAGACAGAAAAATCAATGACTAAGTCCTAAAAGAAACAAATGAAAATCGTAAATTGATTAGAGAAATTAGACGTAAACAGTCAACATTTTTGGATCCCGTTATGAGAAGAAATAAATTGGAGAACTTGGTGACAACTGGCAATATTAAGGGGAAGATAACAAGGGGAAAGCAGAGAAGTAAATACCTGGTTAGCTTGGCGACTTGGCATGGTCGAGACAAGAACACTGAGCTGATCCACGACTCTGGTGATCGAGTGAGATGGCGAAACATGACCGCCCACGCTTATCGTCATGGCACATGATGATGCGGATTATGTGACGAACATTTGAACTCAGTTCACTCGAACCGGCAAAGCAAGTGATGTGGCTATTTAGGTTCCTAAACCAAAATCACCAATGACAAGAAATTTCGCTTTGTAACTGAAGAACAGGTAAAAACACGTGTACAAGCCTTAAGGCATATCGGGAATAATGTGTTAGGCCCATATTTTATGGACCAAACGATACTTGATATCACGCCGGTATCAAATGATATCACGCCGGCTGGCTTTACTTCTCCAGACATTCTTAGTACCACTTTTAGCTTGCGTCGACTGGGAGCATGGGTCAATTGTTTAAATGAAAAAAAAATTTTTTTAAATCAGAATTCGTTTTATTCGTTCGTCCTTTTGAGGATCGAACCCCTTACCGTCGGGTCGATGGGCAATTGTATAAGTTCATGCTTTATATAGTAATTTTGCAACATTGCTTTGTTAGTCTATGTCTGATATATGTTTATAGATCCCATTTGTTGCTTGAGTTTCAGATTTTATTTCTGTTTCCATTGTCTCCGAATTCAAACAAATGGGATGCTATAAAAGATTGATTGTATGCTAGTCATTTTGTAAAATTCCCTGTTTAGATCACGTGCCGTTTTGTTTCCCACCGTCTTCCCCCCCCCCCCCCCTTATATAAATCCTGCTAAATGTATCGGTCTCTATATCCGTCAAACTTCTTCCTCTCCCCCCCCCCCCCCCCCTTTCCCCACCTCTATTTATACCTTATTGTTTGTGAACGTCTGTTGTAAAAATCTATTAAACAACTGACAGTTATCCTTACAGTATTTTAATTCACTTGTAGTATATTCAAGAGCATACCCACCTTCTAAAGTCGATGTCAGGAACTCGATATTAGATACAACCCGACCTCTGCCCACCATTTTCATAATTCTTCTATCGTTCTTTCCTCGGCTAGAAAATAGAACAAGGCACTCGTCAATGCTAAAATAAGATGACATTTCCATGCCACTCCTACGCTTGGCATTGTTATTGCAGTAATATTTCGCTTGTACACAAAGCCCTTCTGTGTCCCACCAACGTAGGAATCACACATACAAATACAGTCTGTGTGTTTGTTGGCATTATGGTAAAGAACATTATTGAATTTCTGCAGACGTAGCAGTTTCGATTGGAACATTGGCAACATGGGGCATAATTTGTTAGAAAAAGGAAACGTAATTCTTATGTTCAATACCAGACAGAAAGAGAATCGTAAATGTGTAATCTTGACGAATTGCAAAAGAAGTCCAAGAGATGCAGACAGATGTCCTCTGTGGAGTTGTAAATGAGCTTATCGCTGATCCTTTTACTTTTCGTATGCCGTGTGCCATTTGAAATGACTATAAACGACATAAATTTACCAACCTCTTCTAATCATAGCTCCTGTAGCTGCTATTCTACAAATCTAGAATAAAAATTAGTTGAATGTCCTTTACAGGACTTCGCAATCAACCCCGATAATTATTGCTCGTTCGTGATTTTCTCGGCAATATTTCCTACCATGATCATCATGTGCCATGTCGATAAGCGTAGGCGGTAATGTTTCACCATTTCACGCGTTCACAAAAGTCGTGAATCAGCCCAGTGTTCTTGTCTCTACATTTCACGTGGTCAATCCTTCCAGGCATTTACTTCTCTGCCTTTCCCTTTTCTCTTCCCCTCAATCTCGCCAGTTATTATCAAGTTCTCCAATATATTTCTTCTCATAACTTGGCGAAAATGGTTTGACTGTCTACGTCTAATTTCTCAAATCAGGTTACTGTTTTAATGTATTTCTTGTAGGACTTAATCATTGGTTGCTCATTTTATCTTGGATGTGAAAACATCAAAATATTTTAAAGGATATTGGGCAATGTCAGACAGAGTTCTATTGGTGAAGTTAATCTGCAGACCTTTTAACATATAAGTAATTCAAATATATGTCCCAACAAAAGAAAGCAGTAAAAATAGCGTAGGGGAATTTTAGAATGTTTCGTATAGTAGTTTGCAATTGCTTTCCAAATGACCGACGCTCATAGCATTGCGAAAATTAACGCAAAATCTTGTGCTCTCAATTTCCTGCGGCTGACATCGTACCGAGTATGTCGGTAATGCCAAACCCCACTGACCACCATTAAGCTAGAAACACAGACGAGTCCGGATCAAGCCACAGATGTATAACTGGTATTCTGTGACAGTGACGGCAGTGGTGTCGCAGTGGCTGTCGCGCTTTCCTGCCGCCCAGGAGGTCATGAGTCGAATTCTCATCGAGGCGATAGTTACAACTGACCTGAGCTTCGAGATTAACCCAGCCTAAAATTATAAGGAAATGTTCAGGAGAGTAAACGCTATTCTGTCGACCACATCACCCCTCGGATTGCTGGTAGTCTATAAAAATACAGGACTTGCAATATAGGACTAATTATGCTTTTCAGGCATGTTAAAATAGTCATGAACTTACTTACTTATTCCATTTAAGTTACTTTTGGTAATGTATGTGTTAACCTATGATGGATTTTTCCGATATGTATAAATTGATCAAAGGCAATTAGCTTTAAATTACCATTATCAGTCGTCACCCGAAGTTTATTCCTAAATAAATCACCTATAAAAGACCATCTTTAGTCAATAGATATTAAAAGACAAAACAACTAACTGTAGTTATCTATATAATAATATTGTCTTCTGCTTCCTGTACAACTAAAAGAAAAACGAAAACCACCAAATCTAGAACAAGCAAGACTCATACATAATCATCATCATCAAGTGCCGTCCCAATAGGGATGAGCAGCTCATGGTTCGCCATCCCACTGGGTCATCAGAGTCTCGAATGAGGTCTGTGTTCTTGTCCCGACCATGCCTATGCTGCCAAACCATCAAGGTATATATCACATACAATGGACAACATATAAATATGAATGATGATGATTACTCGAGGTGTTTCATAAAATGTTTTCCAAAAATTGTGCCCGAACAGTTTGCTGCTTGGTCTGTGATGTCATAGGGTCATCACATCTTGCAGGCCTACAGGTGCAGAGAAACATGTGGTCAATCTGTCCCTCGCGTCAAAAACCACGTCCGTCCATCCTCAAGACATTATCATTGCAGTTCCCTATCAGCTTCGACAACGCGCCTGCTCGTTCATATAATGTTATAAATAAATGCACAAATATATCGAAGCAAAGAGATAACAGAACGCAAAGCATTGACAAACTAGGACAACGCAACTAACTAAAATGTTTACAAAAAAGACACAAAGTTACACAATATCAACGCTCGAGGCTTATTACAGTTTTTTTTTCCATCTAGTCACGCTATTTTCATCCCACGACTCAGGTGATCATCATCTATTGTCATCTTTTCAGTAAAGATGTTCGGGGATAAATCTTAGTAGTTTCTGTTCTGTCGCCAGTAGACATTGTACCAAGTTGAATTAGATTGCGTAAGTTGATCCTGTCTGTCAATTGACACAATTAGAATCAAAATTATTTTCTGAGCTTAAAATAAATAATAGTCACACACGAAACTACATGCCAACCGCAAATAAAATCAACAATGACGATTTTGAAAGTGTCACTGGCGTTGAATATCTTTACAACGTAATCAATAATAATTGGGGTTGTTGGAAAAAGGTCAGACGTAGATTAGCTAAAGCAATGCAGAGGAGTATATTAAGAAAATATGAAACAACACCAGCAAACGAATTAAAATAACATAATTTAGAGCACTCATATTTTCTGTGAGTCCTCTGCCAGTTCACAATCACCATAGACGAAAATCAGATTTTGTGAACTTGTTACAGAAAGGTTCTTTAACTATCTAGGCCAAGAAGAAACAAATACTGCCATTTCACAAGCTATCAACGTCGGAGAAAGCTGACTCATAAAAACCACCATATCTAAGGGAAACTAACATACTGTCTGCATATTAATTGTCATAGTGGTTTGAAAGACCAGTGATTTTTTATTTATTTTTTTTTGGGGGGGGGGGGGGGGGGGAGGGGGTGACTCCTGGAAGAAGAGACTGGATTTGATCAACACGAATATGGACATTAGACATCGCAGACACTGTGACATGACAATGCGAGAGGAACTGGCAACAGATGGGGAATATTATGGACGAGCCATCATGAGAACGACGTTTTGTAGTTGACATGGTATATGTTTAACATAATGATGGCTATGACCGTGATCTTGATGCTGTCGTACAAAATAGCCGTTTGCTTGTGGCATATTCAAGCATAAACACCTAATGTTATGTCATTATCATTCTCTTGATCACCATCCAGTACTACCCACGTACGAGGGAAGTCAATAAGTATGTCACAAATGGCTGTTGAAAAATAACTAAATATGATAACAACTTTGAAACCAGTTTATTTTTATACATATATTATCCCTTTATTTCTAAGCGTAAATTCCACCAACATTGATGTACTTATCCCATCGTTTTATCAGCCCCCACTCCCCCCCCAAATCCAGCTGCATAGAACTACGTGCTTTGTTTTCATTTACCTGACATCCCACAGAACTGTGTGACTTACTTATTGACTCGCCCATTGTAACCTTTTTCTACTCAGCTATTCACCGCTTTACGGGATAAACATTTGTCAGCATAAACAACTGAAAACTCACCTTGGCGGGAGACATTTCGCGAATGACGCTGAAGTTGAATGTGAAGTGAAAACGTGGTTTAGAACATAAGCTAACATCTTCTTCTTCTTCTCTTCTTCTTCAGCATTCCGAGCCATTGAGGTTCTTTGCTGCAAATACAATCTGTCTCCATTCGTCTCTCTGGTGGACCTTCTCTTGCCAGTCGTTGATTCCAAGTGCTTGTAGGTCTGTATGTATATTATCTCTCCACCGCCTTCTTGGTCTACCTCGGGGTCTACGGTCATTTATTTCCTGAGTGTAAGCGAGTTTTGTTTCCCTATTATCTTCCATTCTTTCTATATGCCCCAGCTAACATGGGAAACAAAAATGAAGTATGCATAATGAAGAGAAACATCAGGCGCTTAACTCGGCAGCTCCAAAGAGAAGCTAACTATTTGATTTCATTCTGAAGGATGAGAAGGAAGAGAAGAAGAATAGGAAGAAAAAGGAGGTGGAAAAGGAGATGGTGGAATAGGAGGAGGTGTTAGAGGAGGAGGAGCTGCAGCAAGAAGAAGAAGAAAAAGAAGAATACGAGGAAGAAGAAGTAGAAGAGGGAGGGGGAAGAAGGAGGATATAAAGACAAAGAAAAAGAAGAACAGGAGTAGTGGTAGAAGGAGGGAGAAATCGAAGAAGAAGGAACAGAAGAAGCAGCAGCTACGAGGACGAATGAAAGAGAAGAAGAAGAAAAAAAGAAGAAATAATCAATCAATCAAACACTGCGATACTACTAGGCAGTTGAAATCAAGAGTATTATGAAGGCTCCATGCCCTTCTAACCGTGCACGTCTACCTATAGCATGGGAAAGCACAAACAGCACCGCTGATGCATGATCCACGATTAGTGGGTGAGGTGAGCGCTACATGTTGATCGATATCTGGACGAGGGATTTGCATTCCTGGACTTGAGCAACAAAATTTGCTGACGCTATGTTTGTGGTCTTAGCTTTCATTGGAAAATATAACTTTCAGCAATAAAATAATACTAAAACGTAGTTGGTTGCCAAATTCCACGGTCTGAAAATGAAGAAAACCGGTTCATGAACTGTAGTGCGCAAGGAACACAACATATGACTAAGAATTTCGACGGACGAATTAAATAAAAACACACAGAGATACAGGCGAAGGTTTCAGGCCGAAGTCTTTATCAACGGAACAATAAAACACCACGATAAAATATGCATATAAACGAATATACAAAATAGATACTTTACTGGACGCTCGTCCGACCCAGGAAAATGAAAACTGAAAACTACAAACGGAAATATCTAACGAAAGAGGGTGGTAAGAAACGGGAAGAAAAGGAAACGAAACGAATTACCCTAACCTAATATATATATATATATATAGGGTGTCCCAAAAAGATGTACTCACTCTTTGACCTTCCATTTCTCATTCATTTTGTGTGTAAGTAGATGTGTCTTCACAAACACACAATCCTAAGGAGTTACATTAATCAATAAATAAATAAATTGATGTAGAACCCATTATTTATTGTCATATAGATGAATGTTCTCTCTCATTCCGTCATGTTCGCAAATGTTCAAACTACCTTCCTTCATTGTCCAAACAATGCTGATAACGTCCAACAATGGATTCAACAACATTGCTAACCACTTCATTTGGAATTGCAGGTCATTGTATTCGAATTTCATTTTTCAAATCCTCGACTGTCGTTGGTTTTGCGGTATAAACCTTATCTTTAAGATATCCCAATAAAAAGAAATCCATCGGCGTAAGGTCTGGTGAACGCGCAGGAAATTCAACGCTACCTCTTCTTCCAATCTATTTGTTTGGATGTGTTGCATCGAGGTAAGCCCGTACATCACGATGGTAGTGGGGAGGAGCTCCATCTTGCTCTGGTGTCCAAACATCTCTTCAATCCCTGGACCAACATTTTCCATCAGTAAGTTTAAGTAAACTGGATCACTGACAGTTTGATCAAAAAAGAATAGTTCAACGACCCCCAATACTGACATCCGCACCACACTGTAACACCTGGTAAGTTCAGATGGTGTTCCATACTCAAATGTGGATTTTCATGGGCCCAGTATGTGCATATTATATATATATATATATATATATATATATATATATATATATATATATATATATATATATATATATATATATATATATAACAGTTAGTAATTTCGGTACTAATATACATCAGCCACATGAATTGTCACACTGATTTCGAAGGTACAGTAATGGGTACTTTGGTTTCTAGAAGATGCGGTAGGAACCGACAACCACAATGTTGGACACCGGAAATGAACTTATTCAGTGTAAAACAAAAAGTAGGTTTCGGACCAGACATAGACACATAGTACACAATTAAATGAACAAGTATTATAATGTACATTTCCTTTCACTGAGCATTGAAACTGTGGAATATACCACTAAACAAAGCAAATAGCACGCACGATTACCCTAGTATGGCGATATGGGTTCTTCTGTCTAAAATGGGAGGTCACATTTGGCAATATATTATCCTTTTGCACTGAATCAGCATGAGGCAAGGGAACTAGCAAGGGATTCAGAAATCTCCCCTGTGGTTTTTTGAAAAATAAATAATAAATAAATAACGATGGGGGTGGGATTGTGAGTTTTAAAGGCAAGAGAATCGACTTCATTGCACCGGGTACTATTCTATATGGCTCGATCTTTTTCAGTATAGCGGTCTTCCGAAAGCGTCACATAGAGCACAAACTCTGTAGCTCCAGCGACGACCCCACGGGTCTCCGCAACAACTGCACTCGTGAAGGGAATGACGGAGTGCGAAACCGAACCCAAGACCTTCGGAACGCAAGAAAGGTGGCTTGTGGTGAGAGTTGCTTTCTGCGAAGTACTAGTTACATGATGATGATGTTGGTCTGTCAGTGAGAATATTCATCATGTAGGTCTAGATAGCAATTCCAGTAGGAAAGCATGTGTGAGAAACAGTAATACATGTGATTTACTGTGAAGTTATCTCAGAGAAACTAGGAATTGTGATTCACTGTCAAGTTATGTGAAAGTAACAGCAGAAAAAGTTATTTACTGTGAATTTTTTATCCACGAGAAACAGCGGAGAATGTGACTCACTGTGAATTTATCTATTAGAAACAGGGGGAAATGTGTTTAGCTGTGAAAAACCCTATGAGAAACCAAAGGGAATTTTCTTTATTGTGAAGTATCTGTTTGAAACTTATAAATGTAGTGCAACAGCAAAGTGGAAAGCAATATTTATTTCTGAATCAAACTAAATTTTTAAAAAAATAAATAAAGACAACGAATAAAACAAATATATCAACAAATATATATTTATCCCCGGAGAGAATTTACATAATGTGAGCAGTTTCGAATATCTAGGTTCACTACTGAGAGGCGAAGGGAAAGCGATGACAGAAGTTAAAAGATCAAACATTATCCTATAAAAACGAATGCAATTAACACCTTTATGGAATGGAACAGACAAAACAACAAAAGTAAAGATCTGGGAACATGCATATTTCCCATGGTAACATACAGGCATGAATCTTGGACGTGTAACAAATCATCTAAACATCACACGTGCACCTGTAGATGGATACACGTGTTACAAAATATAATGACACATACACTAGATCAATGGTTCTCAACCTTTTTTGGCCTATGCACCCCTTCACCATATGTTCAGAATGTCATTCCCTCCCCCCTTTTTTCGTATTTCCTTCCCTATAAATTACCCTCTTCCTCCACCCCTACATAGTATAAGTAAAAATGGAATCTAAATTTAATAACACATACTAGAACAAGTCTAGACGTCTACATAAAACGTGATTTGCGTGTCTATTTACGTTATAAAACAAATTTCAGAAGGGGGAGAAGTACAGAACCGTAAAGTATGGAAGGAAAAACAATATCAAGTAATTGGTTCTTGTATACACGCGATCTTGGAAAAATCTTAGTTTCCTCTTGGGAGACCTGTGGTAAGACGTTATCCTCTAACTTGGGAGACCTGTGGTAAGACGTCATCCTCTAACTTGGGAGACTTGTGGTAAGACGTCATCCTCTAACTTGGGAGACCTGTGGTAAGACGTTATCCTCTAACTTGGGAGACCTGTGGTAAGACGTCATCCTCTAACTTGGGAGACCTGCGGTAAGACGCCAACCTTTAACTTGGGAGACCTGTGGTAAGACGTTATCCTCTAACTTGGGAGACCTGTGATAAGACGTCATCCTCTAACTTGGGAGACCTATGGTAAGACGTCATCCTCTAACTTGGGAGACCTGTGGTAAGACGTCATCCTCTAACTTGGGAGACCTGTGGTAAGACGTCATCCTCTAACTTGGGAGACCTGTGGTAAGACGTCATCCTCTAACTTGGGAGACCTGTGGTAAGACGTCATCCTCTAACTTGGGAGACCTGTGGTAAGACGTCATCCTCTAACTCGGGAGACTTGGCATCGATGCGCGGTCTGGATGGTATGCATTGTCACAAAGCAAGAAATGGGTGGTGTGCTTCCCAAAGATTATAGGGTAGTGGATCGAACGTCTAGCCTTCTCAAACTGGGACCCTAATAAAACTTAAAGTAACTGTGTGTATATTTCGCACGCTACAAACATCTCAACAACAGGAAAATCGAAAAGAGCAGACCGAGCATGCCACTTCCTTGGCAACATTTCAAAATGAGAAAATCCACCCCCAAAAAGTTCGTGATTCCTGTGTATGTAAAACTTGAGTCATCATCGGTGTTGGTGCACTGTGAGAGGATGCTCTTAGCACACTCTTTGAGATGAGACTGTGGCATTAATAGGGTGTCCGTATGCAACTGACCAATGTGTTATAAGCAGCTGTGTTCAAATGCGAAGTAAAATAACATGCAATCCATGTTGATAGAATAACTTGAGACAACTTGAGATTCCATGATACAGGTTAACAACTCGGGTTCACCATATCCATTATCCTTTATGATCCAAAGTAGTTGTTGATTTATATTATGAAACCCATGCCAAACCCTCCAACGATAATTCATTTAATATCGATACACCAGCTTTATTCGCGGTTGTAGGCCTGGATTAGTTGCCTGTCCTAAGGAGGAGGGAAATATTTGTCGCCTATTCCTCCTTGCCCTCAGGCCTACAAAATATGTTAGATATCACATCATAGACCCTATGGCTGGAAACTGCTTATTGACAAAGTCCCCCACTACCACACCACCCCAATCACATCTAGACAGGAATGTGAAATCATTTTGTCCATATGATAAATACTCTCCAAATAAGCATAATATATAATTCCATTGCTTATATATATATATATATATATATATATATATATATATATATATATATATATATATATATATATATATATATATATATAAGTGAATTGTACTGCGTTATTCACACCTTCACATACACGACCTCTTCAAACTAGCATGACGTTCACAATATATGAGATCCTCAAATCAGAGTAGAACCTCAATGGCCCTTGACCCGCGCAGGATATATACTTCTGCTATAATCGTAGCATTATGATGTATCACGGCGAGTGTTGATATCTCTTTGCGAATTATTGACAGTTTGGCTGTTCGGCTTCGAATCTAAAATAAAATGCTTTGTATGGTATTGAAGTGAGGTGTGTGGTATTGTAAATGAGTTGTGTGGTATTGTAAGTGAGGTGTGTGGTATTGTAAGTCTGTTGTGTGGTATTGTAATTCAGGTGTATGGTATTGTAAATGAGGTGTGTGATATTGTAAGTATTTATGTGGTATTGTAAATAAGGTGTATGGCATTGCAAGTGAGGTGTGTGGCATTGTTAGTGAGGTGTGTGGTATTGTAAATAAGGTGTATGGTATTGTAAGTGAAGTGTATGGTATTGTAAGTCAGGTGTATCGTATTGTAAATGAGGTGTGTGATATTGTAAGTATTTATGTGGTATTGTAAATAAGGTGTATGGCATTGTAAGTGAGGTGTGTGGCATTGTTAGTGAGGTGTGTGGTATTGTAAATAAGGTTTATGGTATTGTAAGTGAAGGGTGTGGTATTGTAAGTCAGGTGTGTGGTATTGTAAGTAATATGTGTGGTAGATTAAGTCAGGTGTGTGGTATTGTAAGTGAGGCGTGTGGTATTGTAAGTAATATGTGTGGTAGATTAAGTCAGGTGTGTGGTATTGTCAGTGAAGCGTGTCGTACAGTAAGTGAGATGTGTGATATTGTGAGTATGTGCTATTGTCAGTTAGGTGTGTGGTATTGTCAGTGAGGCGTGTGATAATGTCAGTACGGCGTGTGATGTTGAAAGTGAAGTATGTGATATATAACAATACCAATTGCTGTGCCAAAACGAGCCAAAGTAGACGCAGCTCAACTTGTCTATTTATGAAGCCATTTTACATTCTATACACTGTACGTAGGTTGTGTCCCCTTTTACAAGGGAAAGTCATTAAGTATCTGCTATTTTATTACAAAGTGCATGGAAGAGAATGGACAACGGAAAATTGTGTTTCAGGACACAGGCTGGCCCTTAAGCAATACCCCATGTAGGGGTCGTGAGGATGGAGTAGTCTGTGGATGATGCTCTATAGCGATTACAAAATATCTTCAACAATATAGACTTGCACAGCGAAAGATCGATCTGTGTGTGTGTGTGTGTGTGTGTGTGTGTGTGTGTGTGTGTGCGCGCACGCCTGTGTGTGTGTGTGTGTTTGTGAGTGGGTGGGTGTGTTGGGGGGGGGGGGGAGTGGAATAAAGAGGCGTGGAACTTTGTGAAATCTACAGAATAATTAAGTTCAGTATGCAGACAGTTGTTTGAGTCAGAGATGAGTGTAACAATGGGTATAAATATTTCAAAATGTTAAGAAACAATTCTAGAGACGCAGAAATTCGCTGGGGAAATCACGATGATATTAAGGGTCCTATAATGGTGTATTTCCAGAAATGGGGTGAAACTGTGACGAGTGCTTGATCAATTGATGTGCTAGTGAAAAATAAACTACAGCCTGCAATGAGACCCAAACGCCGGGGACGTCCTCATAAGTTATTGTTGTTTCACGACAACGCTCGTCCTCATACGGCTGCTTATACAGTGGATACACTACGTGCTCTGAAATTCAACAAACATCGAGCATACAGTCCAGGCTTGGCACCATTGGCATTTTACTTGTTTGGAACCTTGAAAGAATATTACAAGATACGAGGTTTGCAGATGTCAATCAGGTATTATAAGTGGCGCAAAATTGGTTTAAAGCTACACCGAAAATTTTGCTCCGTAGAAGGCATCAACAAGCTAGTGGACAAGTGGATCAAGTGTGTTGTCAGGCAGGGGGCAACTATGTTGAGAAATAATAACACACACAATCTATGGGTCACATTATCGTCAACAAGTTATTCTTAAAATGACTGCTACTTAATAACTTCCCCTCGTACAATGTTGTGCTTTTTGTTAATGATGTTTTTATTGTTGCGAAAGCCGCACATGTATATAAATGCTTATGTAGCCTCGTGTCTGTGTGTGTGTGTGTGTGTGTGTGTGTGTGTGTGCCGTGCGTGCGTGAGTGCGTGCGTGCGTGTGGATGCAAGAACATGTGTGTATAGGGTCGTGGTTTCACTGACGAATGTTAAAAATAACACGAGCAACCGAGGTGAGTATCTAAATAAAACATATTATAATAAGCCTCTAAAGAAGGCAGTCAACATCTTAGCCATATCACGAGAAGAGAATAAACACGCAATATATTGTAATGACTCGTAAAATTAAAAGAAGGAAAAACAGGGAACATCAGCGAAAGACGATTATAAACAGTTTTTCATCACGGAGACTAAAGATATCAGGACATTCATATATACAATCATCTGAAGAACTGGTGGATACGAAGAGGTATGATAGCCAATGTCAGCTGGCTTGTGGCACTTGACTGTGTGGACTGTGTGTATATGTGTGTGTGTGTGTGTACTTATGTATGTTCTAAGTATATGTGTATGAATGCGTGTATAGCAGTCATTCTGATTTGACACGGCAAACATTCTAAGCTCAGTTATTGTGCCCAGTGAGGCGATTGTGTTTCTTTTTCGATTGCGGCAGAGTAGATATGTAATTCATGGGATCGGAGGAAATGGCATGCCTGACGACGACACGGGAAAGGCGGGGAGAAAGAGAGAGAGAGAGAGAGAGAGAGAGAGAGAGAGAGAGAGAGAGAGAGAGAGAGAGAGAGAGAGAGAGAGAGAGAGAGATGAGGTAGCCAGTTAAAGAGGAAAGGTGACAAGGAAAGACTGCGAGAGTGAGAGTGAGGGGAGAGGGGAGGGAGCGAGCGAGAGACAGAGAGAAAGAGAGAAGGAAACACTGAGAGAGATAGAAAGATAGAGAGAATGACAGTTTCAAAGGATTAAGAAGTGGGCACGCAGGCCGGTTTAAAATTCTGTCCTTCTTATCTTTCTTCTTTCCTTCATTATTTAATTTATACATTAATTTAAAGGGTAATCTTAGGACGAAACATATGCTTTATTAACCCATGGGAAATGTGCAAATAGCATGCTTTCAGAGAGAGAGAGAGAGAGAGAGAGAGAGAGAGAGAGAGAGAGAGAGAGAGAGGGAGAGAGAGAGAGAGAGAGAGAGAGGGAGGGGGAAGGAGACTGAGGGTGTGAGAGAGTGAGAAATAGTAAGATAGAAGTAATAAAGGTGAGAAGTGTGAGTGAGAAATACAGACAGACAGACGGGCGGACATATAGATAGACGGACGGCATACAGACAGACGCACGGACATGTAGCTAGACGGTCGGGCATACAGATGGACAGACGGACATAGAGATATACAGGCAGAGGGAGGTAAAGGGATGGGAGAGAGAGGGAGCGAGGGTAGAGAGATGGGAAGAGAGAAAGAGATGGAAATAGAGAGACGGGGGAGGGGAGAGAGAGGAAAAGAGAGAGAGGGGGGTAAGAGAAACAGAGAGAATGAAAGAGGGACAGTTAAACGAAAATAATAAAACTGGATTATGGACAAACTACAAACATGAAAACATTTCATCATTAAATAATACACACGGTCATTACAACCGCCGATATAATTAACATATATTTATTTTCCATGACATATCCTGTGCTGGGGTCGCCTCTTGCTGTATCTACAACAATTGACCCCATTTAATTAGTATCATTGTGTATTCGTTTCTTGGTCTGGGCATGGACGAAAATAGCCCTGGAAGCTTGATAGGCGTTGCTATGGGAACGTCGTTTGTCTACGGTTAGATGTTTAGTGCCTGTACGGGATCTAGCTGCTGTATGCCAGATTGGCTTTGATCAAATGTCTGAATGTCGCACACTGATCGATTCATACATCGACCATGTTTAGATGGCAGCCAAGCTTTCACTGCCAGCTGTTTCAGTTGGTGTGTTACGAATAAATAATTGGAAGCAACAGTATTAAATAGATGCTTGTGTTTTTTTTTCTAAAGTAGGGATTGTTTGCTGCGAAATTGTGAAAGTATCGGAAGATAGTGGATACTGGTGAAGAGGAAGGGGCGGGGAAATAAAGTTAGTTGCATTGTGGCATTGCTTTCTAATCGGTCGACACTCATACTATCGACATCAACGCAAATCGACGTGCTTCTAAATCACCCACATCTGATTTCGAACCTTTGACCCGGTATGTTGGTGAATTGTAAAATTGCGTTCCTAACTTCCTAACGTCTAAGCCACAGCCGGAAACTGAGAAAAATAAAAGGTGGGGGGGGGGGGGTCTGGTTGTGAGTGGTGGAAGAGGATGGTATCTGCATGGCTTTCAATAATTTCATTGTTTGTTATGTCCTTACTTGTCTACTTCTTTCATATATCATCTTTCTTCTTCTTTTATTTATCCAGCAATTGCAATACCATCTATACATGGCTGTTGATTAGCTTACGTGCTCAGCCATAAATTGTATAAATGGCAATGCATTTATTTTCCAAATCATCTAATTAATTCTACATAAACTGATACCCTAGTTTGGCATAGTGGAAACACTCACTCTCTTAGCAGACCAGTCGATCAGATTCGACCCCCAGCTAAGTTTATCATCCGTAGAATTGACCCAGATCACCCAGGGCCGAGATAGATGGGGACACTTGAACGTCGTGCCATTTATCAAGGCGCCTGATGCTGATGATGATGGTGATGATGTTTTATATTTGTAACTTTTATGATTCCAAATGGTCAAAATTCACTGCTTGGGCAGACACGTAGCTACGACAAACAGAGAGAATAGCAGCAGTGTTCTCCCTGTTCTTAAGATCAGTGTCACAGTTCTTCAATGAGGCTTTCATTGCCTTTCTCATGTATATTTCTCCAAACTGTCTTTAAAAAAAAAAAAAAAAGAAGAAGAAGAAGAAGACAGTTTTCATTTTATTTTTCTCCTATAGTAGACATGTTTTAACATTGAAAGTACAGTGTTGGAAAAAAAATAAAAACTCTATTTGCCACTTTGCCACTTGCCACCTGACAGCTTTACCGATGTGTGGATGTTTTAGTCCAGGCGTCACTCGAAGACCATCCTTGTTCACCTTATATGGGCATGTTTGTATAGAATATAGGAGATATCACGCACAGCTCCCCACTAGGAAGATTGCTCACTTTTGTGCCTACAAAACATGAACACAAACAATTCTCAAAGCAGTTTGCCGCCATGCGTATGTAATGTGATAGCACCATCAAATTTTAAAGGCTTGATTTCACGGATGAATAGGTGACCAATATTGCCCTCACTCTCGCTTGATATCACTGAGAAATAGGTGACCAATCTTGCCCTCACTCTCGCTTGATTTCACGGAGGAATAGGTGACCAATCTTGCCATCACTCTCGCTTCGTTTCACGGAGGAAGAGGCGAGCAATATTGTCCTCACTCTCGGTTGATTTCACGGAGGAATATGTGACCAATCTTGCCCTCACTCTCGCTTGATATCACGGAGGAATAGGTGACCATCTTGCCCTCACTCTCGCTTGATATCACGGAGGAATAGGTGATCAATCTTGCCCTCACTCTCGCTTGATATCACTGAGAAATAAGGTGACCAATCTTGCCCTCACTCTCGCTTGATATCACGGAGGAATACGTGACCAATCTTGCCCTCACGCTCGCTTAATTTCACGGAGGAATAGGTGACCAATATTGTCCTCACTCTCGCACTATCAAATTTTAAAGGCTTAATTTCACGGAGGAATAGGTGACCAATCTTGCCCTCACTCTCGCAGGCGACAAACTCAGGCGTCGAATCTGCGTCCAACATGACATTAGCACAGTTAATAAATAAACACAAATGCATTTTTTGGCGCTCATAGAATTAGAGGAAAGAAGTGCGGATTAGAGGAAATTTTTAGCGCAGTTCGCTATCAACTTCGCTTACGCCTTCCTACAGGAGCCAATTTACGTACTTGGAAACGTGAGTTCGCTGTCCGACAACAAGATTAAAACGTTGTGTGTTTTTGCTAGGTTGATTGACAAGTTAGTTAACGTCTGGGTTAGTTCATGATTGCCGCCAAAACCGAAAAGGCTTACCTAAATGCGTCATAGATGTTTTGAAATGTCGCATTCATCGCGAGGATGGGCGCTAGTGGAAGGATACTGTTGCATGTAAGCCAAGCGTCAGCGAGTCAGTGCGTTTGTTTGACAACTGGACATTCATCGGAGTTTCCCCGTCCCTAACCCCAAATCCCCTGTTCGCGGAGTTACAATTCTGTCAAAAAGTGAGGTAATAGAAGAACTGTATTTCATGCATGACAGAGCAGTAGATGTTTTCCTCCTCGGTAATAGGTAACTTGAGAATGCTCTGGCAAGCTCAGTGATCGATACAAACAGTTTAAGGGATTTCCAGTAAACTATGAACGTTTTAACGACGAAAGGAAGGTCTGGGATTATAACGACGAAAGGAAAGTCTGGGATTCTATGCCAGTTGGCAAAATGAGGGAGGTTGACAGGAAGGGGAGATGTAGCAAACTCAGCGTGCCTGGCAAACTGAAGGAGATAAACAAAGTAACTGGAAGTCAAGTAAACTTTGGAAGTTTAGCAAACTGAGGTTTTAAATGGAAACTGAAAGAATTAAGCGAATTAGAATAAGATTTCAGCAAACTAAAGGAGATAAATAAATAAACTAAAGGCGATAAATAAACTAAAGAAGATAAACTAACTGGAGGTATAATAAACTATGGAAGTTCAGCAAACTGAGGTTTCAAAGAAAAATGAAGGAATTAAGCGAACTAGAAGATTTCAGAAAACTAAAAGAGATAAGCAAACTAATGGGAAGTCAAGTAAACTATCAAAGTTCAGCAAACTGAGGATTGAAATGAATCAAGCGAACTAAAAGATTTCAGAACATTAAAGAATTTCTGGGAATGTAACGAGTTTAAATAAACAAAAGAATTTCAGGAAATTAGCCAGGTTCAGAAACATGCTGGAGTTCAGCAAACTAAAAGATTTCAGGAAACCAAAGGATTTCACCAGAATACAGAATTTAAGCACATTAAAGTAGTTCATGACACTACATTAGTGCGGCAAATGAGGAATTAATGAAGTAAATCAATCAAAGCTCTAAACCATTTTTAAAAAAAACTTAATGAATTCAGCAAACTAATGAATTTCAGTCGCCTGCGGTTTACAGGGCCCCATAAGGGAAGCTAAGAATAGTAACACTGCAATGAATCATGACATGAATGTAGCATGAGGCGACTGTTGAGGGGTAGCGTGCCACTGGTTACCTCACTTCGTAGAAACCTTGAGATGGACGTTCAAAGACCCAATCAAGTATGAACACGTCTAAAGTGGAAGGTTTGGTCTGAGTTCATAAGGGCCTATGGCAGAGAACAACAACAACAACAACAACAACAACAACAACAACAAATACAACAACAACAACAACAACAACAACAACAACAACAACAACAACAACAACAACTATTATTATTATTATTATTATTATAAATCTGACACCTTGCTGTCTAGATATACGATAGTGTGTTTAAAATTGTGCTTCACAAGAGGCATAATAACTACAACTCATGGCGGTATAGCGAATGTGACTTTTCAGAACAATTCGCGCGATAAATGTTTGTCCACAATGGATGCATGTGAACATATTGTCATTTCCACCATCACGCACCATCTGGCGTATCTCACGATTCGTGTGTGACCTATGTGCAATCATTTTCTTCTTTCTCATTATTCCATTCCTGATCATTGCCGTCCATGCAACACGATCAGCTGCGTTTTGCTCCCAACATGCAATATCAGTGCCTGTATCAGTCATGTACCGCTTACACAATTCTTTGTACATTATTAGAGGCCGACCCCGAGATCCTTTATCCATATGTACTTCACCAAAAAGATGTCCTTTGAAGGAAGACTGTTAGTTTAGGACCCGGGATCCTCTAGACCAGACTTTATAAAGATTTGCTTTCAGTTTTCTTCAATTTTCGTTGGCTTTGCATGAGACTATCAGGACAATGTCGTGTAATAAAAGCCTCGTCTTCTGCAGATATTGAAGCATCAGGCCTTCTCATATGCCACATCACACATGGTGGCTGTCCATTTCCATTCCTCGTTGCCTTTTGATCCCAGACAATTCTGAAAATTCCAGTGTCGTACTGGTAGGAAAAATTAATCCCGCATGTGCTGGGCGTTGAACGAGACCACTAGACTGGCAGGCAAGCTCACTAACCCTTCTGAAGCCGCGTCTCCCTGCAATTAAGGATGTCAAAATGAATTATCAACATCGTATCGTGTCCGACTAAATTAATTACATTCCCTGTAATACTTAACCGCTCTACTCAGTTCCTTTAGAAAACTATGGCAAACTACTAAACGTAAACTTGCTACGAAATCACAAAACAGTCAAACAATGCTGGGATTGACTGCAACCTGCTTTACAGAACATGCAGCTAACGTTTCACTAAGTTATTTGACGTTTGAATAATTGAACCATAAATAATAATTATAAACAATAAAAGCTATACACTGCCTGATAAATATACACATTAAAAAAAATAAATAAATAAAAATGTGTCTCTATTATCGCTATGGGCCTGTGACGGGATAAGGTCATCACATTTTGCAGGCCTGAATATTTCCCTCACTTAGCCAGACTTTAAAAAAAGTCGCTTAAAAGTCGACAGGGTCGACTTCATTGCACCGGGATTTTTTTTTAAGCGACATTTTTTTTATTGACTATTTGAAACTACATTTAATGTCTCATACTAAACTCTCTACTGTTTAGTCCTAAACTATCGACTATTTGAAATTAAACTGTACTGTCTGATACTAAACTATATACTTGTTAATTCTAAACTATCGACTATTTGAAACTAACTGTACTGTCTGATACTAAACTATGTCCTCGTTAATTCTTAACTATCGACTATTTGAAACTAAACTGTAGTTTCTGATACTAGACTATGTACTCGTTAATTCTAAGCTATCGGCTATTTGAAACTAAACTGCACTGTCTGATACTAAACTATTTACTCTCTGACACTAAATTATGCACTATGTGATAACAATGTTATCCATGCAATCGATAACAGCTAGATTGTGTAAATTTGCAGTCTCAACAGTGGTCGCTGCCATCCAAGTTGGCTCCACAAATACTCGAGTGTTGCGTCCTATTATTATTCGCGCTGGAAATCCATTTAGTTAAATTATTTCCGCGATCAGTCTGACTTCTAGCTATAACAGTCTACCGCATTTCTTCTTACAGTCCATGCCGTGTGGCATTGGTGATATTTTCTGTCCACAGCCGTCTGTCTCTTGTGTTACCAATCATTTCTGATACCGACGTTACTCCATCTCATGTGGTGTTTGCTTGCTTGTGTTCGTTGGCTTGAGCTCCAGCGTGAAGTCCTGTATGTCGGATGAAGGCATCCTGTTGTCCAACATCAGTGTGATGTCATACAGGACCTGAGGTTTGCGTGAGTATCCGTTGTCCCATGTCTGGATTATTGGTGTA
Organism: Cepaea nemoralis; assembly: GCA_014155875.1. Lineage (NCBI taxonomy): Eukaryota > Metazoa > Mollusca > Gastropoda > Stylommatophora > Helicidae > Cepaea > Cepaea nemoralis. The sequence goes on from JACEFZ010005116.1 coordinate 104,278, forward strand.
CAGACTGGTGGTTCCTCGCCGTACAGGCAGACACTCTCCGACTTCGGAGGAATCGGCGATCCTTCTGACTTTAGCCAGGAACCCGAAGGGACCTGTTGCCCAGGACGCTCGACGAGGACGCGTCAGTAGGTCTTGGCCAGTATATAACCCGGCCCTGGTGCCTTGGAAACACCTCTGCTTCCCATCTCATGTGGTGACACTGTCCAGCTTGTATAAGGCAAATACATTTTTTTAGTATACAGCCACAATCACACATGTCACGCGAGTTGGTACACACGTCACGTTTGTTGGTGGACATGTCACGTTAGCTGTCGCGCATGTCACGTTGGCTAGTACACATGTCACGTTGGTTGTGCACATGTCACGTTATTTGGTACGCGTCACATTGCCTGTCGCACATGTCACGTTGGCTAGTACACATGTCACGTTGGCTGTCACACATATTATGTTGGCTGGTACACATGTCACGTTGGTTGGTGTACATGTCACGTTAGCTATCGCGTATGTCATGCTGGCTAGTACACATGTCACGTTGGTTGGTACACATGTCACGTTAGTTGGTACACATGTCACGTTGGCTGTCATACATATCATGTTGGCTGGTACACATGTCATGTTAGCTGTCGCACATGTCACGTTGGCTAGTACACATGTCCCGATGCGTGTTACACATGTCACGTGGATGCTTTATCTGAGTTGATAGTGTATAGTGCTGTTAATGTCATGAGCACAGTCCGACTTCCTCGTCCTCCTCCATCTTCTCTATCTTCTACTTCCTCTTCTACTTCCTCTTCTTCTTCATCATCACCTTCTTCTTCTTACTACTACTACTACTACTACTACTACTACTACTACTACTACTACTACTACTACTACTACTACTACTACTACTACTACTACTACTACTACTACTATTACTACTACTATTACTACTACTACTACTACTACTACTACTACTACTATTACTACTACTACTACTACTACTATTACTACTACTACTATTACTACTACTACTACTACTACTACTACTACTATTACTACTACTACTACTACTACTACTATTACTACTACTACTACTACTACTACTACTACTACTACTACGACTATTACTGCCACCACTACCACTACCACTAGCACTACCACTACCACTACCACTAGCACAACAACTAGCACTACCACAAGCACTACCACTACCACTACCACTAACACTATCACTACTACTAATACTACTACTACTACTACTACTACTACTACTACTACTACTACTACTACTACTACTACTATTACTACTATTACTACAAATATTACTACTGCTATACTCGTCGTCTGCGAAAGTGAGAGAAATATTAGCCACCTATCCCTCGTGTATTCGTGTCTCCAAAATGTGATACCATTATCACATCACAGATATCAGGCCTACAAAATGTGATACCACTATCACATCACAGATATCAGGTCTACAAAATGTGATACCACTATCACATCACAGATATCAGGCCTACAAAATGTGATACCACTATCACATCACAGATACATAGCTGGAAACCGCTTCTGGACAACAACAACAACAACAACAACAACAACACAGTTACCAACATGGAGGTGTGTTCAATCCCGCACAGCCACAGACGTCAGTTGAAGGCTAATGAAGTCACCTCCGAATGATTCCGTGTATCCCTAGACAAACAAGGGGGCCGCCCTGGAGAATTGGTAACCTAGCCTACCTCGCGCTCCGAAGGGTGTGGGTTCGATTCCGGGCTGCATCATTCGGTTCACGAATGCAGTTTTCTCGGAGACTCCAGGGGGTCGTCGCTGGAGCTACGGAATTCGTGCTTTGTGCGGCACTTTCGGCAGACCGACCTGTGGAAAGAGACCGAGCCGTATAGGATAAACCCCAGTGCAATGAAGTCGAAAATCTGGCCTTTTAAACGCCTTTAAAAGACACAAGAAGGATAAATTACACAGATGAAAAGATCACATTCAATCCCCACGTGATGTAATGGATAAGTGGTAAAGTAAACAAACGTAGGGAAACCTTTTTCATACGCCCTGGGGATAATTGGTAAATGGTGCTAGCTCTCTATATTTTTTTTAACCGAATGGGACTCGATGGATTATGTGGCCAAAATGACCCCGGCCGCTTTAAAACAAACAAACAAACAACAAAAGTAACGGATTCCCTTCCTTGCCTAGAACCGTATGGGCTATATGTTGCTAGTTCCACATTTGTACAGATAACTTAGCACTCGATGGTAAACGTTAAGTAGTAAAGTATCCGTTTTACAGACCTTGAGGAGTACTGGGTATACGATGCAAGCCCTATATTCTTATATATATAGACCAATCCAATTTATGGGTGATGTGATCAATATCGTACCGGCTTCCATTAGATTCCAAAACATGTTCTCGTACCAATTTTTGCCTGGGTGAATCTACTAGACCAAATCACTGAAAACAATCCCTGATTCGAAGGAGATTTAAACACATGACCATCGACAGGTAGACGAACGTTCTAACGCCTGCACTGAGCTAACATGACCCCTTGGACATTGAAGGCGAGTTAGTTAGTTAGTCTTTCCTCTTGAGCCTAAGTCGGCGCATAGGGCAGAAGTCATGGCTCTCCATGTCTGGCGGTTCGCTGCTACCCGCTGTAGATCTGGGATGTTCACTTGGCTGTTGAATGAGCCTTGAAGGCGAGTGCAATACTAAAATGTTTCAAGCTGCCATGAGTAGTCAATCTAACAGCACCGGGATAATAAATAACATTATCGGTGTTAAAATAGGATCCGAAAACACATTTGTAACAAAGCTGTAAACACTGAGTTTCAGCACTTTAATATAAAACTTATTTGAGAAACGGGAAGGTAATAAACAGCCTGTTCATGTTTCATGTAGCTCGTTCTGCCAGCCTGGTAATTAGGGACTTAGCTTGTCATAAGCTGCGCTTTGTGCTAAGACGGTGACTAGCTTGGCGAATCGAACTAAGTATTGTATGTTCCATCACTGGTATTTCACGAGAGGGAAGAATAATGTGGAATAGTATTATTATTATTATCGTCATTATTATTATGTCTCTCCTATTACATTACTACTACTTTTTCTATTTATTCTTTCCGGCCCCCCCCCCCCCCCATTTCTCGTCCTTCTCTTCCTCCTCCTTCAACCCCTCGATCTTCTACTTACACTTTTTCTGTTTCTACAACAACAACAACAACAACAACAACAACTACTACTACTACTACTACTACTACTACTACTACTACTACTACTACTACTACTATACTACTACTACTACTACTACTACTACTACTACTACCTTTTCTTCTACTTCATTTCTTTCTTCTCCACCTCCCTGTTATCTTCCTCCTCCTCGTCCTATTTCTTCTCCTCCTCCTCCTCCTCCTTCGTCTCCTCCTCTCTTTCCACCACCTTCTTCGTCTTCTTGAGATGTATCCTTGAATCTAGTCGTCAGCAGGGGGTCCTTATGTATGTCCCAACCAGTCCCTTTCTCTTTCATGTCCCGGGGTCGCGTTTGAGGGCTCAAGTCGAGTTAGAGAAGGCACCTTTGTGTAATGTGTCATGATGTCGAAACTACACATTGACACGGACATTACTCAATGTTTATAAACCGCCGTAGTAAAGTGGTTAGTGTCCTTGTCTGCCACGACAAGGGTGGGACTGTAAACCCCACCAGTGGCATATTTGTTGTGCCCGGACAGTCAACTGTCAACTGTCATCTGTCTCTATAGTTCCTTGCGGTGTATGGCTGGGTGGTCTTGAGCATGAGAAACAAGGCCGCCTGGCTAGTGCAGACGCCGCGAACTGTAGGTTAGGGTTTTCTTTTTACCTCCGACAGAAAAAAAATCCACACCTTACGGAGGATTCAAACCAGGTTGTACAGAATAGGAACCAGGCATTCTAGCCACTCAACCAGGACCAGTTAGTTATATGTCCTTGTGCAGGACAACAGAATAAACCTCAGATTACTTGGTTATGTGTGATTTTCTACGCTATTTTACTTTAGGTAATTCCCCATAGCCGTCTCCATGGCGAACGGCTTACCGACGCGGTTCGTAATCCCGTATACCCGCGTTCGAAACACAGCTGCGCGTGATTTGGCAGCAGACTGTGTTGCGTTGGTTTTTTGCGATTTGGTATGGGTGTCGGTCGTTCAGAAATAAATGGCAAACTACTGAACGTAAACTTGCCAAGAGATCACAACAACAAGTAAAAAAAAAAATGCCAGTGTTAACTGCGGCATCCTGTAATCGAAATGCAACTAACTTTAAGTAACTTTGATGGCTGGAACTGTTGTCATTTCTCCCTCGTTCAACTTCAATAGAGATGTTATAATTAGGAGGCCCATCCCAGCCTCAGATTAAACATCTCGTTATCAAATCAGCCAATTTTCGCATATTAATCTAAAAGCGGCTAAGGCGTTACGGACGCCGGTCGTAATTCCACTTACCTGCGTTCGAAACACAGCTGCGACCGATTTGGCAGCAGACCGTGTCGCGCTGGATTTTAACGTGATGGTATGGGAGCCAGTCGTTCAGAAAGAAATGGCAACCTACTGAACGTAAACTTGCCAAGACATCAACAATAGCAGTGCTGGTGTTGACAGCGATGTCCTGTAAATAGGATATGCAAAAAAAATGCGATTGTCATCTATAGGGGAGCGGGTACTATTTCTCTTTGGTTAGCCGTGTGATGTTAGCTGGTATAGATGATGTTGCTGCTAGATTAATTGATAAATATTTATCAAGCTCCTCGATTTATTGAATTTTGAGTTTCACCTGCGGTTGCCTTGGCAGGGCCAGACCAAATGATTTCGGGGACCTTATACGACCCGCGAGCCTGACGTTCCCCGTCACTGATATAATGCAATGTCTTCTTTTCCGAGTCCATAAAAATACATTATTGTTACTTTCCGGTGTGTGTGTGTGTGTGTGTGTGTGTGGGTGTGGATGGGTGGGTGGGTGGGTGAGTGTGTGTGGGTGAGGGTGGGTGGTAAAGAAAGTGTGTAGTAAGACTAATTCGGAAGTATAGGTAAACAAACCTAATGTGTCATCGACCACCTAGTCGTTTACAGGTAATGTAAAAATAACCGATCATCTACCTGACAGGTAAGTTCTGTCAGGCCAAGTTCAACACGTAGCTACAGGTGATTTATGTTTCAACAGGTGAACTCACAGTGCCAGGTTTAAGCACTCATAAACAAAGATAATATCTCAAAATTAAGGGATTCTCTTTAAACAGACTATGACGATTTCGAAATATATACAACGGTGTTTCCGTGTGTTTATTTCGAAAAACAAAGTACTGAAAGGGAAGTCTTTTCACGGTTCCTAGAGTTTATCTACTGTGTCTGAAATCTAAACTTTACTCACCGTATTCTTCTTTTTCGTCTTCGTTCACCTTCATACGTCAGTATAAATAAGTGCAAAGAATGCAGAAGTCAACTTAAGGTTGTTGATTTTCCCACTGTTTGTCCTCAAATGGAGCGGTTGTAGACCACCACACTTTTCTATGTTCTGCATATATCGGACACTCCTGCAAAAATGTTTAAATGTAATTTTACCAGTTCCACAGTTACATTCATCAGTATATCTTATCAGTGGTTGATTAAACATGTGATATATCTACCTGTTGAGGCTTGTCCGTAGTCTGAAGATTGTCATTGTAATTTTTGCTTGAGTTGGTAACATGCGTCATTTTTCTAGTGACCTGGGTGCTTTGATGTCCACTTGGCTCTTTAATTGCTTTTTATAAAAATCTTGGCCTCATCTTAGGTTACGTCTATATAGGGCTGAGATAGTCATCCAGCTTCATTTTCTAATCTGTCGGTTTCTTCATTCCCATGTATGTTGCAATGAGAAGAAATCCATTGTATTACAACCCTTTTGTATTTCTGGCATAGTTCATGTGGTGCTGCTATTAGGTCTCCTAGTTTTATACTGTTTCAGCATTTAGTCTACAAACAAATGACTTCACAACCGTAAAGAAAGCTATTTGTTTATTAGTTTCCTCTGTCAACAACATTTCTGCCGCAGTGTTTAACGCCCTCGTCTCTGCTTTGAAGTTACCTGAGAATTTCCCAGTAGCTACTGACTGTCTACTTCATTGTTTATCTACTCTTTAAAATGTTCAACTAAATGACACGCTTTTGGATAAGCTAGTTTCTCTTCACCTCCCCAGGTTACGCAGTTTTCGCTGTGATGAAGCATGTTAAGGACCACTCGCTACAAGAGTGAGAGTCATAGTCGATGATGGTAAACATGTCGCACCCAAGCCCTGCATTAGCACATCAAGACCTCACACGCATGATATAAATGAGGGTTTCATTTGTCTACCTGGTTAGAAAAAACAAGTAATCACTAATCTTCGATGTATTCATGTCGTATAAGAATGAACACCACGAAGGACGGTGTTCGTACAGCAACAATAGGAACAACCATGTCAATTAGTGTCACATTATTCTATCCGAATAGTTCCTGAACATTGCGCTCCTCCATTCCTGATTTATGGGCTGCTCAAAAACCAAACCTATCGAAGATCATGCTTCCGTGTCAGGTTCTTGGCCGTAAGTGCGATGACGATGATCTTTGATTCCAATCAATCAGTCAATCTATCGATCAAACAAGCATCTAGACGCATTATGATAACTCTTGAAGTACAGCTAGTTACCTCTCCCTACCTCATGAAATACTCTGTGCTTTGGCTGTTTCGCGGGCTGGTTAATTATATATTCTCTGGAAGACTATGTGTTAAGCACGAAATACTGGGGTGCAGGCCGTCTTAGTCCTGAAAGTGGCATCTGTCGCGCCAAGGTTGATGTAGAGAATTTATTCCCGGCCCGGCACGAAAGGACAGTCTGCATGGGAAATGTGCTGCATAGCTCCCCTTCCTCTGACTTCGCTCAGAAGCTAGTAGATTGTGCTTTATTACCTCACATCAATTATAATATAGATGTGAGGTAATAGCACTATTACCTCACATTTCATGACACAGGGACATTTACGGTCAAATATGGGTGTTAGGCGGTTGAGCTGTTAAGGTCTATGGAATGTTTACGCTTGTGGCTGCGGTTTGCTGACGCATTTTCCTCCTGTTGAACTGGTAGTGCATGGTTCTGTCCCCTACTACTGAGTTGAGTGCGTGGAGCGAAACTGTGAGCTGTGAATTTCCCATGGAGTGCTTTTGCATCTGTCCGCGGTTGTTTGTGTCGTGAACTGCATATTTGGAAAAATGGCGGCCACCGGTTGCTGAACTAACTGGGATTGCCTTAAGCAGTAATGTGTGGCTGTTTGTTTTCCAGTGAATTCGACTTCCATCGACAATGAACTGTATTTTTCGTGGCCGACTTATGTGTTGGCATTCTGGCAGCGTTATTATGCATAGTATACCTGCGCAGGCTGTTGGTTTGTCGAGATTCCTGTCTATTCCACTGTTCACATGGGGCAGTGAGGAGAATTTTATGTGATATTCACTGGCACAGGAATGGAGCATTATGGTGCAAACCTTTGCCATGAAGTTCAAACCGCGATTAACTAACTAACTAACCTCACATCTGCATATTCTCATAAGCCCCGAAGCAGTTGTCTGCTTTGGGTATGTAATGTGGTTAGTGGCATCGCACTTTCTTGGCCTGAATGTACGGGGAATAGATGAGATCTTTGGTGGGGTATCATGAGTATGTAACCGGGTCGTGATTCAGCATAGCACATACAGACTGTCTGCAACTAGGTCAAGGTTAGTCATGTTTCCTACACAGGTGTTAGCTATTTCACTGATAATAGACTTCAACCAAATGCCAATGATTTAATTTAGCGCTGTATAAAATAGTTTATAAACAAAACAAAACAACAACAACAACAACAACAACAAAACACCCATTAGCTTCACTATAGTGTCCTACTCTCAGGTTGCCCAGTTGTATTGGGCTTCATGTTTCGTCAGTTGTCAGTAATTTCAAATTGTGATTTGTCCTCTTATTTCCCACGGGTTACATCCATGGATACACACACTGACGGGTTCTAAAACAATGGGTGATTTCTCCATGGCTTACATATTAGAGTGCATCAGGGAGATGTAACATCTGCTCCCTCTCCTAGAGTTGTTTTTCTCCTAGTGTCGTTTTCTACAAGATAACTTGTGTACAGTCGTGATATTAGCATCGTCATGGTCGTCACGATCATTATCCATCCTCTTTTTCTTGTGCTTGTGCTTGTGCTTGTGCTTGTGCTGCTGCTGCTTCTTCTTCTTCTTCTTCTTCTTCTTCTTCTTCTTCTTCTTCTTCTTCTTCTTCTTCTTCTTCTTCTTCTTCTTCTTCTTCTTCTTCTTCTTCCTCCTCCTCTTACTCCTCCTCCTCCTACTCCTCCTCCTCCTCCTCCTCCTTCTTCTTCTTCTTGATTCTTCTTCTTCTTCTTCTTCTTCTTCTTCTTCTTCTTCTTCTTCTTCTTCTTCTTCTTCTTCTTCTTCCTCCTCCTACTCCTCCTCCTCCTCCTTCTTCTTCTTCTTGATTCTTCTTCTTCTTCTTCTTCTTCTTCTTCTTCTTCTTCTTCTTCTTCTTCTTCTTCTTCTTCTTCTTCTTCTTCTTGCTCTGTTGTGTGTTGTTTGAATGCCGTGGACTTAGGCGATATTCTAGGTGGTAGAAACAAATGGAGGCAACTTACGGTTGCAGTCAAGGGCAGTACTGGATAAGCTAACTGAGGAAGAGGCAGATGACGAAGACGAAGAACAATAAATAGAAGAGTAAGCAGAAGAAGAGGAGGAGGAGGCGAAGGAAGAAGAGAAATAGTAATATATTTTTTAAATATTAAACTGAATCAAATAAACTCACTGAAACAAAATCATATACTTGTATAACGCACAGAAGGCAGTACTTCTTACTTTGAGAAGCACTGGTCTGGGCACTCCACGGAGGTGATGACAAAACCTAATCATCGCTTGGGATGATTTCTCACTTCCCTCGAGAAAAGAAACCCAAATAGCACTCTATCATCGATGACAGGGTGGGTGTGATATCCGTGTATCGGTAAATGGGGTAGGCCAACCCTTTAACAAAGTTTAATTGCGAATGTACTTTTTGACTAGATAGCTTTCTTTGATTCCTCCTGCTTTAAGACTCTTCTTGGCATTGAGATACAAAACAAATGTTTACGTTTACGTGATCTGACAGCCAAACCCTGGTTTATCACCGCTATCTGACAATCCCTGTAAGCAGAAAACAGGATCCTTTTAAATGTCTTAAGGTGCACTAGGTATTTATTGCTGGAGGTATATTTCTCATAGACCTGTCGTCACTCAGTGGATAATGTGGTCGCTATCAGATGGGCCGTCTTTATTTCCCAAAGCATTTTCTAGCACCCAGTTTAGGGTGGGTCGACCAGTTCTTAAAATATCCCCGATGCGGATTCGATCCTATGGCCAAGGGGCCAGCGGGTGAGAGTTAAATCACTAGGCTAGCGCGACTCCCTGGCACTTCCTGTGCGTGACTTTAAGGTTCCAACACTTCGACTTTTTCTGTGTCATCTCTTTAATGTCTGTAGAATATTATGTTCTAACAGTTGTCCTCAATAAATAGAACATTCGATTCTAACAGTTGTCCTCAGTCAATAGAACATTAGGTTCTAACAGTTGTCCTCAGTCAATAGAACATTCGATTCTAACAGCTGTCCTGTGTTAATAGAACATAAAGCTCTAGCCGTAACAGTTGTCCTTATTCAATAGAACATTAGGTTCTAACAGTTGTCTTCAGTTAAAAGAACATTAGGTTCTAACAGTTGTCCTTAATCAATGGAACATTCGGTTCTAGCAGCTGTCCTGAGTTAATAGAACATGCGACTCTAACAGTTGTCCTCAGTTAATAGAACATTAGGCTGTAACAGTTGTTCTTAATCATTAGAACACAAGGTGCTGAGAATTGTCCTTAATCAGTAGAACATTAGATTGTAACTGTTGTCCTTAATCAATAGAACAATAGGTTCTAACAGTTTTCCTCAATCAATTTCTATTAACTATAAAAAGTAATCGACTCTTACACAACTTTAAGCGTAATCGGCGTGTTGGCTTTTACTTCCCAAGACATTTTCTGGTACGACTTTTAGGATGGGTCAACCCAGGAGTCCAGACCAATTTTAAACATGATTCTTCATGGACATTTGAACCCATTATTACCAAGCCACCAGGCAAGAATTGACTGTCTTTCCCCCACTTCAGTGCGTTGGAAAAGAGTTAAATTTAATTCCTATAGTTATAGAGTTATACCCCGGTATTAATTACCTCGGCTAAAGTGTTATATTCTACAAATGTTTTGATTTGTCACTGGTTACGGAGTTATATTCAGACAATGAATGCTCGACTAAATTATTACATTCTATAAGAATTAATTACTCGTACTTCTGATGCACTCTGGTTTCGGAGTTATATACTGAAACTGAATGCTCGGCTTAATTATTATATTCTACAATAATTACTTCTGTTGCACTCTGGTTTCGGAGTTATATACCGATATTGATTGCTCTAGTTAGATAATTATATTCCATTACTTACAACCTGTTACACATTTATATTGCAATTTTAAGTACTTTGATTTCACTTAACAGAGCTATTTTCCTGACTGAATACTATAGAGAAGCTATAGTTACTCTTGTTATTCTGAGCCACAATAGCTCGGGAGTTAGCACGTCAGCCTGACAGCCCAGTGTGCATGTGGTCGATCTCCATCGCGACCCATCTGTTAAACTGTCCTAGGATCCCAGGCCCACCCAGAATAAATTGATATCTCGCATCCAATGCAGACTGGTCTATCAAAGCATCATGCCCAATCCGCCCCGTGGTCTGAAAATGAGTTGTTTATTCTCAAAACATTTAAAAACGGGGAGATTCATGGAGAATCAAACATAGGACCACACGGCCAGCAAGAAAGCCTTCCGGCCACTACACAATGGCAGCTCCTACACATAAATCCATGCGCGCGCACATATACGCACGCTTGATGTGTGCTGTTGAATCAGTCTTTTATCACTGTAAACTTCTATTGACTGTAGAATGTAGAAGACTTATTTTTTACACACCTTTAGACGTATCCACAAGAACTGTCCTTGTGCCCATTCTAGTCTTGGACGATCTGAGAACCCTCGCCAATGGAAAAAACACGCCTCCATGAAAAGAATTTGAACGCATAACTACCAAGCTCACTATTTATTGCTCTAGCTATCTATAAATCTAGTCAAAGATAAAATATATGTCTATTTATTTGTGTAATTGAAAAAAAAGAAGCTCAGCGTTGAATTATATAACTGAGTCGGTGCCAAACAAAATGTAGGTTTTGACCCGACTTGTTACACCAGTGGTTTTCAACCTTTTTTTTTTTTGGCCCTTGCTCCCCCCCCCCCCCCCCCCTCAGCATATGTTGAGAATGGCATTCCTCCCCTTTCGTATTTCCTCCCTATAAATTCCCCCCTCCCCCCACCATGTGCCTACATAGTATACGTAAACATGGAAGCTTACTTTAATAACACATCCATCCATCCATCCATCATGTGCCATGCCGGTAAGCGTGGGCGGTCATGTTAGAACCTTGTGTCAGTCTAACCAGCTATTGCTTGGAGCACCTGTGTTGTGGTACTTGGTGTACCCTGTCGTCTTAAGTTCTGGTGACTGAATAGGGGCCACCCTTGGTTGATGTTTGATATATGCAGTTGCCTGTTGTATCTGTAATTGAACATCCCTTATTGAATGCTTTATTCAATGTGTTTGAACACAAATTGTCACCAAAATTTGTAGCAGTTGATAAATAAAGACCTATGTTTGTACTGTTTTTGATTTGTTTGTTTAGTCTCTTTTAGTTTTTACAACCACTACTTCTATCACAATCTAACACCTTAATCCAATGTCTGGGTCTCAAATATGACAGTTATTGTCCAGAGTTGAGGCCCCTGCCTGAGATCTCGTATATCTTCTTACCTAATATACTGCACAGACAATAAGGCACTACAAAAACATAGGTTACACAACATAAACCCCAAGACACGACATAAACAAAGAGTTGTGACACAATTTACTATCCCACCAAGAACCCAGGCCTGCTGACACTAACTAGTCAGCCGCTCAGATTTCTCTTATGACAGTTTGTTCACTGACGAACACATGGGAAACCACACATCTCTCGTCTCAAGGCAGGCTGGCCACAAAACTATATACACAGGGCCCTAGCGCCTGCCTTCACAAACCAATCTGGCTGCTACAAGGAATCAAAATGGACTCCGGTCCCTTTGTTTCAGAGTGGCGTTTCCGGCGTTGCCAGATATTTTCTTGAGGCAGACCAAACCCAAAAAAATCGTTGGTTTGACGCTATCACACTAGTGACGACCATAATCTGTGTCTTTTTACAATTTAATTCTAACCCTAGTTGTTCACTGTGTGTAGCAATCGCATCTGCTAAATTTTGCAGGTCCTGTTTATTGTCTGCAATCAAGACTGTATCATCTGCATATCTAATGTTATTGATGCATCTGTCGTGTCCTCCTTTAAAGTGTCGTCCCTGGAGTGAGGAGAGTCAACACCCACATTATAATTTTTCTTTCCTATCAATATCCTGGAGAATCCACCAGCTTCCGTCCAACACACTCCATCAGCCCATGGACACCTTTTCCTATCACTCTCTCACTGTCGTACTATGCCCCCTATCATACTTCCCCAACGCAACATATTCAACAACTCTTGCTTCTAAAAATTAATAAAGATTAATTTATTAAAAGAAAAGTGTAACGTATATGAGACGTGTATGCGAAGAAAATGTGTGATGTGTTCTATAATGTGTGTAGGATCGGACTCTCAGATAATAGCATAGTCAGTTCATCCTTGCAAGGACACACCACAGCACGTTAAGTCAGAACAAGTCCACCTCACCCGGTACTGTATCTCTCCTGCCGGACACCGACTGTCATCTGTAGCTACCTGGTAATCCATATTCCTGATCATCCGAAATAGATACTGTTTGTAAATTACAGCTGATCATGGACCGGTTGCCCAATGCACATAATTTCCTATCGTTCTTAAAGAATGCACAAATCCTTTGTAGTGAGTATTTAGGTATCACTGTTATTGTTAATATACTTGAACCTAACTAGTGTCTATCCTAGGTTCAGGTATCATGTCTTTTGAACTATTTCACTAGAATATATCACACCATGTGACTATTATATTGATGTTCTTGTTTAGGTACCAATGTTCTTATGATGTGTGATGCATTAACAATCAACACCCATCTTAGGTGAACCATCTTTCTTCTCGGACGTTATTCCTTTTTTGTTTTGTTGTAAGAAACATTTTAGTGTCCAACTGGTGTTATGTCTAATTGACGTTGCACTTCATCAAACCCAGTGTTGAACTTCCTCGTAGCTGGTAGGGAACCTGTGAGAGAAACAACACATCTTGTGATAGTACTAGTCACTGATCCCACCGGCTGAGAGAAACAACACATCTTGTGATAGTACTAGTCACTGATCCTACCGGCTGAGTGTAAGTTTATTGCCTTGCTCAGTTATTTTATAGCTAAATAAACTCTGTCATAGAGCATATTAGCTCCTCACCTACGTCCGAATCAGGCGATGACAAGGAAAGACCCATAAACAGAGTGCACAACTTCAGTGGGCAAACCATTGAAAGATCCCCCCATTGGACACTTTCCCCATCTAAAATCTCTCCAATTATCACCCCTCTATCCTATTCACCCTAGCAGAGCCAATTATCACTTCACTACTCTAGCTAGTTTTCAACTAACAGTGCTAATCATCACACTCTAGTTTTAACAAGACTACTGCCTATATTAATTAGGCCTAAATAGACTATATTGACTACCTTATGCAAAACCGCCTCATTCCGGGATGGCTGCTACACTTTGCCATAACGACACATGCTAGTTAATATTAAATTAATCTAACACTGTAGAGCTCTCCCACAAACACGTCCATCATAATCCACGGTTTTGGTCAACACTGTTTCTCCCAATCATGGTTTATGGCAAAACCTAAAATTGGTCACGTGACGGTATTCATTATGTCCACACAGGTGTTATTTGGGCATATCATCCATTGTCAAGAATCTATCCTCCCTGGCTTAGTCACTGTCAGAGTTGTCATCACTTGTTTTGACATCCCCAACAAGCTAGCGAGTTACTGTATGATCCCAACAACAGTTTTCCATAACAAGCTGCCAATCTGCGTGATGTCCGGAAACTCTAAATGACAGACGGACTGTTTTTCTCCCGAGCTGACCACTTCCGCTTTCCATCCGACCTGTTTATGAACTATCAAAGTGGTGTATTGAGTCATCTCACTCACTTCCCCTACACATCTGCAGCTGTTAACTTTGCCCGACCTGTGATGGTTGACATCTGATTGTAACCAGGATCTGACGGATTCTATCTGTATTCGAATGTTGATAAACTGTCAAAGCGATGCCGGGATTTTGGCATCCAATTTGTTTTTCCTGTTAGTTAAAATAGTTTTGGCTTTGCAGATAGGCCGGTTAATCAGAAAGTCTCTATAGTAATCCACTGGTTAAACGCAGGGTTTTATTTTTGTGACAGCATCGTCCCCCAATGTTGATTCCTTCCATATCTTCAATATTTCTGAAAATACTTTCACTGTACAGGGAAAACAGATCTGGAGACATTACACATCCCTGTCTAACACCCCTTTTAATAGGCTGATATTGGCTTACTTCATTATCAACTCTTATGGCAGCTTGTTGTTTCCAATATATGTTTTTTACAAGTCTAAGATCTTTTCCATCAATTTGTAGATCTTCAAGCATCCTTATCATGTTGACATGTCTCACTTTATCAAAAGCCTTTGTGTAGTCAATAAAGCAAAGGTGTAGATCTTTGTTTACTTCTATAGAACGTTCGATTATGTTTCTCAGTATATACACAGCATTTACTGTACCCTTGCCTTCCACAAACCCACATTGTTCTTCTCCTATTTCAGGTTGTATTTTCCTCCTAACTCTTTGCATGATAATTCTTAGCAAAATCTTCGTGATGTGACTCATTATACTAATTGTTAGATGTTGATCACATTCCAAGGCTCCTGATTTCTTGGGATTGCAATAAATACAGAGTTACATAACTCCTGAGGTACATTTCCAGTATCATATATTGTATTAAGCAGACTGGTAACTTTATCTATTCCATATTCTTCTAAAGCATTAATCATTTCTGTTGTTCAGATGCTAATTATCTTGTGTGTGTGTGTGTGTGTGTGTGTGTGTGTGTGTGTGTGTCTGTGTGTGTGTGTGTGTGTGTGTGTGTGTTTTGCATATCCTTTTTACAGGACATCGCTGTCACCACCAACATTTTACTGCTGTTGTTGATGTCTTGGCAAGTTTACGTTCAGTAGTTTGCCATTGCTTTCTAGACGACCGACCCCCATACCGACACGTTAAAACCAAGCACAACATGGTCTGCTGCTAAATCGGTTGCAGCTCTGCTTCGAACGCGGGTAAGCGGGCTCGCTAATTATCACGCTAGCTAAATTGGTGTGCCTCACTATTGATCAGTGGCTCTTTTGGTGTCTAAGTCCTGGCTGACTTATTTCCCCACACTCCAGCCCTGAACCCAGGTGCAGACAGACAGACCATTAGTCTGTTGCATTAATATCTTTCGCTAGAGATTCCCACAAAATCTAATTATATTTGCACCGCGCCAGGAACTGTTCTTTCTTCCCTTGAAACGCTGGTAATGTGAGTGCAGACAACAACGAGACAAGGCATACTTTCAGCACGCCGAAGGTGGCTGCCAGAAAATTATTACTTTAGTGGCCAGCCGTAGCTGAAAGGCTATGGTATGGTCTTGGGCTCAGCAGTTGTGGGTATCGATCTCAGCATGGGGTTTTCCATGAAACATTGGTATATAGTGACATCAAATTCTTTCCCGGAACTATTGGTATCCATAGATATCAAATTATTTCCAGGAACTATTGGTAGCTAGTGGTATCAAATTCTTTCCAGGAACTATTGGTATCTAGTAATATCAACCCCCCCCCCCCCCCCCACCCTCCCCCCCCCCCCCCCCCCCCCCCACTGATATCTTGTGTAGTGTTATCGGGCATCTAACCTTCTCGGATAAAGTCGGAAATATGGTTGCAAGTTGTTCAGGTTTAAATTCCCACGTCTGCCGGAAATGACAAATAATATCTACCCACAGATGGATCAGGAAATAAAATCTACCCACAGGTAGATCAGGAAATAAAATCTACTCACAGATGGACTAGGAAATAAAATCTACCACAGGTGGACCAGGGAATAAAATCTACCACAGGTGGATCAGGGAATAAAATCTACCCACAGATGGACCAGGGAATAAAATCTACCCACAGGTGGATCAGGAAATAAAATCTACCCACAGGTGGACCAGGGAATAAAATCTACCCACAGGTGGACCAGGGAATAAAATCTACCCACAGGGGGACCAGGAAATGAAATCTACCCACAGGTGGACCAGGAAATGAAAACTACCCACAGGTGGATCAGGAAATAAAATCTACCCACAGGTGGACCAGGAAATGAAATCTACCCACAGGTGGATCAGGAAATAATATCAACCCACAGATAGACCGAGCGCGTAACTTTGGATACAATCTGTCTAGAGGAAGCAAGAGGGGAATACAAAAAGCGGAATGCAGAGAAGTAAATACCTGGATAGCGTGGCCACGTGGTGTGGTCGAGAGAAGAACTCAGAGCTGATCCACGACTCTGGTGATCGCGTGAGATGGCGAAACATGACAGCCTACGCTTATCGGCATGGCACATGATGAGGTCATGACACAGCTTAGAACATATGGATTGGCCATTGTGCCTGGGTTTGTAGTGTTTCTTCCACAGATTGTATCTTTCATTTCTACATACCCGAACCCAACGCCTTTTTGGGGGAAAGTGGCCAGTTTTAAATACATTCAATGACTTATTGACGATTACATGTATTCTTGTATGTGTCTGAAGGTTGATTTCCTCTAGACAGATTCTATCCAACGTCACGTGAAGGAAGTAAACCTTTACACATATCGTCTGTATGTGTGACTGTGTGATTGTGCAGGTGTGGTGTGTAGCACATATGTATGTTTAAAATATGCAATCGTTATATAATGTAACATGCGACGGGTCCCAATGAATGGATCCCGTCCTGTGCAAAACATCGCTCTCATCACGACGAAAACACGTATCCTACTGAAAAAAGTAAACCAAGCATTTGTGTGCAGTAGTTTACATGCTGACTTCAGCTATGCGTCACAAATCTGCCCTACCTCCACCGCTGTTGTTGTCAATTATGGGAACTGTTTTTGTACTGCAGGTTCTACAACTGGTTTGTAACATATCCGCCTTTGCTCTGCTTAGAATGTGTTGGCTGCATCATTACTTCCAAGTCACATTTTAAAGTTTTGAATGTTTCAAATTTCCTTCGCTTGTACTTTTTTCTAATACATGTTTACCATTCACTGAAGCTGCCGTTTTTATGGCAACTGAAGATTGTTCTAATATTGCAGTTTTGTTCGTTTCGTGGTTACATCCGTCATATTATATATATATATATATATATATATATATATATATATATATATATATATATATATATATATATATATATATATATATATATATATATATACTAAATACTAACTGATAAAGTGCAACCTTTGATAAATCAATCAGAATATAAGAAAGGGTCTAATTCATTGCACTGGGTTCTATTTCAAGCGGCTCAGTTTCTTTACGTAGAGCAGCCTGCCGAAAGCGACCAACAAAGCACGAACTCCGTACTTCATCGACGATCCCCAGGAGTCTCCGAGACAATTTCACTTGTGGAGCCAAAGACGAGGTCTGGAATCGAACCCACAACCTTCAAAGGGAGAAGTAGGAGGCTTTGCCACTTCGCCACAGATAGCCCCGAGACAATTAGACCTTGAACACAGAGTGAAGACAATAGGACATAAGACAGTAGGATATACACTTCTCCGCGGATAGCCCCGAGACAACTAGACAAATACCAATGAACACGAGGTGAAGACAATAGGATATACACTGCGGAATAATGAGAATAGTATAATAAGAAATCCCCTTGTCTGGAATCAGCAAGGTAACAGGCATAGTTAAAAGTTAGTTGCATATTCTTTTACATGACGTCGCAATCAACCCCAACTTTTTTGGCTGTTATTTCTGGCAAGTTTACTTTCAGTTGTTTGCCATTGCTTTCTGAACCATCGGGACTCATACTATTTTATAAAAACTAGAGCAATGCAGTGTGCTGCCAAATCGCCCGCAGCTGTGTTTTGAACTCGGTATGCGGGATTACGAACTGTGTCCGTAACTACCTTCGCCAAGGAGCCGGTAAAAGGCATAGAGGAAGACCCAAATACAGGAGAAGAAGAGAATTAGAGACAGCAGTGAATAATATAGGGAGGACATAGATGGGGCTGCACTGGATAACTAAGGAGAGGGTGGTTAGAAAAAAAGTTGGTTGAGGACCTGTACCACAATGGGGGAATAACGGGCGGAAGAAGAAGAATAAGATTTTAAAAACAGACAGAAAATCAGATGGATGGGCAAAGAGAGGCGATCTTGAAATACACGGACGGAACAGGCAGGATAGCAGACAGACAGACGTACGTTCTGTTAAATCTCCCTTCGCTCGACATTCTACCCAACCCTTCTCTGCATGCAAAACGGCAGACGTTCCATCTCTCAACAGGAACGTTTGAGGGATGAAGTTATCTCACGTCTGCGACCCGCGTCTTTCAGATGACGTATGTTGTGGGTTCGTAAATAACGAGAATCAGTGTTTCTAGCAGTTTCTGCCGGTTCATTTGTGCAGGGAGAACTTTCAACTGTCAACATGGCGATTTTATTTTCCATAAACATTCTTGGTAATGTTGGCTCAATAAACATTTTACAGTTGTGAGAAATATAATCGTATAGACATGAAAGGTAGGGGGGGGGGGGGGAATACCCAGAAAATCACTAGCTTATGTAGTCAAATATAAACACCAATATCAACGCTTAGGAACAGTTTCCACAGATGATGTGAAACAATAGGCGAGAAAAGATACAACATACCTGACAACAACCGTGGTCCATCCATCATGTGCCATGCCGATAAGCGTGGGCGGTCATGTTTTGCCATCTCACCCCATCACCAGAGTCGTGGATCAGCTACGTGTTTCTATCTCGACCATGCCACAACCGTGGTACCATTCCCTTTTCTGCCTTTACTAAAACACCCCAAGATCAACATCAATACAAGTAGGCCATACGGCTACATCCATGGCAAACGTTGTTACAAAGGAAAACGTACGCACGGGTTGATAAAGCATAAAGGTTGATAAATCTTGGTTGAACTCTTCTAGAGGAATAAAACCTTACATAAATGCATGCCGAAGTCGGACACACTGCCCTTTGAGGTGCGTAGCTCGGCGTGACATATTCTTCGAAAGAAAAAATTAAGAAGAAGACTATGGACAACGAACTCATAATGATACATTGTTTTTTCGCCTTCATACAGCTTCAGTGAATGGATCACCCAAAAGGAATATGAGAAGTAGATTGTGACCTTTACTATAACACAATTTCGTCAGCACAGAACAAACAAACACAAATCGACACAACTACATGAAAATAACTACCTGAAAATACAACTTATCTGTATCCGTGTTGTGGCTGAGTACGTCTTAAATGTTCAAAGCGTTTGATGACTATCAATAGATTGAATCTTACAGCTTCAGACGCCAATAAGAAATTATGTCTCTTCTCTCCTCTCTCCCCCCCCCCCCCCCCCCCCCCAAAAAAAAAAAAAAAGCAACAGTCAACTTCAGCTTGTTGATATATCGATTGTTTATTCTTCAGATGCCAATATGAAAACATGTCCAAAAAAGCAATTGTCAACTTCAGCCGACTTCATTACAATGGTTTTTTTTTAAAACATCCCATATGGCTCAGTCTCTTTCCGTTGCGAACTGTCGAAAGCGTCGCACAAAGCACGAACTCCGTAGCTCCAGCGACGACCCTCAGGAGTCTCCGAAAAATTGCACTCATGAACCGAAGGATGCGGCCCGGAATCGAAATCACAACCTTCGTAGGCTGAGTCAGACGACTTGACCACTTCGTCACGGAGGCTCCCTAAGGACATTAGAACGCCCAAGGCCTTCTATAAGATGAAGCCACGACAGATGGGTTGTTGGTGTTTAATATGCTTGTAATCTATCTGACTATTGTGGTAGTGAGTTCTCTAAAGTGTCAAATTTCAATAAGGCAGTAATGTTTGTTTTGGCTGTCCACATCATCATACACGTCTCTTAAAAACGATCATTTTCTGACAATGATCAACCTCAGTTTCAGGTGCATGATAATACTGTTGGCAGAAGTCACTGTTAAAGTGAACATTTTCTGAACAGTATTCACTTTAGCTTGAGGTGCAATGATAACACTGAGCTACCGTATGACAGTAGACGGTACTAACATGCTTCTGTTAGCGGCGAATGTTGGGCGACGATTACCAAACCCGACACCCCACATTGTACCAACGGCTTCGGGCGGAAGAGCGTAATTGGGGGGTTCAAGCCATATCCTAGAGCGAGGGAATGCAACCTAAATACTGAATGTCATGGCAGGGCAGTCTAGGCCCTTAGCCTTGGTTGGCAACTGGTGTAGGATCGAAGCTCCGCCAGGCGAACAGTTCAAGCATTGCTTTGCTGATCCGGCAGCTTCTGCAGCTTGTCTTGTTCCAGACGTATGGGTGTTACATGTCCTCTGTAGTACACTAGACAGGCTGAGAGAGAGGGATCATGCTGCATGGTCAACACATGGTCTCAGTCAACACTGATGAGAGAAGTAACTGTCAAAATGATCTTTTTGTATGAATATGACACATGTCATCTTCAGGGGCAGGAATAATACAGTCACTGATAGAAGTCACTGTTAGCAGAGGTCACTTCAAACATGACTATTTTCTCTGTCAAACTGTCAAAACTGCCATCTACTGCCTATAGCACCTTGCAGTTTAGGGCAGGAGGGGGGGGGGGGGTCTTGAACCTGAGGAATTAAGGCCGCCTGGCTTGTGCAGTCACCGCAAACTGTGCGAGTTAGGATTTGCTTTTTGCCCCCGAAGAAAACAATCCACACTTTGCCGAGGATTCGAACCCGGGTGTCCCGGATGAGAACTCGGAGTTCTTAGCCATTCGGCTAGCCGTTCCCCGACTATTTTCTCAACATGATCAATTTTAAGTGCAATGATAACTGATTGCAGACGTCACTGTAAAAATGATAATTTCTTCAACATATTCAATTTCCATTCTGTGTTCAGGACGCAATTCGAAATCCCGCTAACCGCGTTCTAAACACAGCTGCAGGAGATTTGGAAGCAGACTGCCTTGCGTTGCTTTCATACAGGTATGAGTGTCCATCGTTCAGAAAGCAATGGCAAACTATAGATCGTAAACTTACCAAGAAACAAACATAAAATTAGCGGGTGTTGACTGCTACGCCCTGTAAAGGATTTGCAACTAACTTTATACAGTGACAGGCCTCACAGTAGAAAAGAAAAGTGTCTTGTTCGCAAGCCTAAGGTGAACTAGGATTATGAAACTAGGCCCTTATTTGTATAGACAGAACGGCACTCAGTCGCTGATATAGTCGGTAACATACAGGCCACCGTGACCTCTCAATCATTTCCCATTACCCAATTAAGGCTGGGTCGACCTTGGAGGCCAATGCAATGTTTAAAAATTGGAAAGGGCCGAGATGCGGATGGGACCTAAGACCACAGATGTGGCAGGCGAGCGTCTAGCCGTTACGTTGGAAGAATATGCTCTGGAATTCAAAAACACAACAAAAGTAACAACCACTGTATTGTGAACTACAGATATAGACGCTTTCTACTCATTTGCTACACAGAATCCCTCTGTGAAAACAATGATTCATTGTTTACATCCGTCTATAAACAACCGAAGCTATGGCATTAGGGGATAGTGAAAAAAGAGTATCACAATTCCCCGATATACCGCCTCGAGGGTTCGAAATCAACACACACACACACACACACACACACACACACACACACACACACACATATATATATATATATATATATATATATATATATATATATATATATATACTATTTGGAAGAAAAATGCTGTGCGATGCTGTTTTCGATATGTTTTGAAGTGTCGGCCGTTCAGAAAGTAAAGATAAAATACCGAACTAATTTGTCTAGTAAATTATAAACACCAAATAATGCTAGCATATCACAAATGTAAAGAACATGCAAGCAACTTATCTATAAACAATAAAGTAACTGCAGACACAGATTGATTAATTTTATTATAAAAGATAATATAGTTTCCGTGAAACTCTAATACACCAGAGCATATCCAGCTACTCCTAACCCTCGTAAAAGTTTGATGACATATCCGAGGGTTTGGAGTTGACTGTGTCTTTGAATTACATCGAGACATGATTTTGCTGATTGGTTTCGATCATTGTGTCCTGGCAACAGGTCATGTGTGACTCGATTTTCCGAGTGTAGCGAGCAAATAATGGTGTGTTTGATATGATTAACATTTGATCACAGCATACTAAAGAAATCTGGCTGGATAATTTAATATGGCGCACAATGTATCTTTTTATAATACACTCATGGTTTTTTCGTTGAGTTTATTGTCCCCCCCCCCCCCCCCTAACCTTTTTCTTTGTAATCGATGTCGTTGTCTCCCTTGCTATTTTCATTTAAATTATTGTCGCCCCTCGTTTAGTTTGCTTTCATTGAGGTAATTGTCCCCAATGGACATATTCTGCGAAATTGTCTGGGCAAGAAAGACTAAAAGCTTGAAAAGACTTAGATACAGACCGACTGATAAAGTCAGAGATCATCTAAAATGGCAAGATATTTCCCAAACCAGAGCGACATAATTGACGCAGGAGACGAAAATGTCAACTCTCCACAACGATAAAGTCAGTCGAGGTTTTGTTTGGAAAGGGCCGCTTTCAATGAAAACTCGCTAAAATCCGTCAGCTCTCGAAGTACCCACCCATTGTTCGCACAAGGAAAATCTGTTCATGAACTACGTAGATACGAGGATAATTCAATTTCATATTTTTTTTTTAAAAATGACGACGGCGCAGTTTATTGTTGCTGTATTTAGCGGTGTGGCAGCCATTGTAGTGCAATGGATACCACACCTGCTTACCGGCCTTTTTGTCATGAGTTCGAATCCCTATTGATTTTGATTTTAAAGTTGGGCTTCCATGTCGATAAAACTGATAATACGTACCAGGACACGTCATGGGAAGTAAGTCCGCTAATGTCATATTGTCCACAACACCCATGGATTGCTGATTGGTTTATGAAAATATGGGTCTAGAAACCACATACAAATTGCGACTCACGGTGTCTAAAAGGGTACGTTACTTTCTTTTCTTGTTTTATTTTAAACTCTGATTTTCAGTCGGAACGCTTGTGTTGTAACTGTTGATGTGGAGTTAATCAGCTGAAAGTTGCTGCACACGGTGCTCGCGTGCACTGGTTTAATGATGAATGCAACCGTAGAAATTGTGGACCGCTGCGGGAATTCCGCCTGGTGCCTCCATGTCATACATGCCTCAACTTTCGGGATCACCTTTCTGATTCACCCAGTTTGTGATGATCAGGAGTGTAGTTATTGCAAGAACGGGTGTAGTTAATGTCAGAACGTTTGTAGTTAATGCAAGAACAGGTGTAGTTAATGCGAGAACGGGTGTAGTTAATGCGAGAACGGGTGTAGTTAATGCGAGAACGGGTGTAGTTAATGCGAGAATGAGTATAGTTAATGCGAGAATGTGTGTAGTTAATGCGAGAACGTGTGTAGTTAATGCGACAACTCATCTCATCTCATCATGTTCCTCTTGTACCTGGCGGTGTCGAGGTGTAGTATAAACTTCGTGAGAGTGCCCGATTATGGGCTTCCTATATCGATATTCCCATGGACTCTGCTATTCCCTCCGTCCATCGTTTACGTGGTCGGCCTCTTCCTCTGTTTCCATCTGGTCTGTACATCATTGCTTGTTGTGGTATGCTGTTGACTGGTAACCTATTTGCATGGCCAAACCATTTGACTTGCTGCTTTCTAATAAAATCCAGTGCTGCTTTAATCCCCACTTTAGTCCTGATTTCTTCATTTCTGATCTTATCTATTCTTGATACGTTGAGTATTCTTCTCAGGAACCTCATTTCTGTTGTTATGATTTTTCTTTTCTCTTTGTCTGTCATTGTCTAGGTTTGGCATTGGTAAAATAGAGTTGGTAGGAAGATTGTGTTGAAAAATGCTTTCTTAGTAGATATTGATACATGTTTGTTCTTTGGTATTGGTGCCATTTGTCCAATGAGTTGGTTTGCCTTGTTGCATCTATTTTCGATCTCGTCTTCTGATCTGCCATTTGATGATATTATACTTCCTAGGTACTTGAAACTCTTTACTTGTTTCAAGGGATGTTCGTTTAGGTGAATTGTTGCTGTTTGTTCTTCTTTAGTTATAGTCATTACCTCTGTTTTGCTTGTGCTAATTTTCATGTTATGTTCCCTACACATTTCGTTTAGACTATTCATGTGGTCTTGTAATTCAGCTTCTTATTTTGCTATTAGTGCTTGGTCGTCCGCAAACAGGAGTTCTCTAATGGTTATATTTGCAGATCGTTCTTCTTCCGTGATCTTGTCATTCGCTGTTCTTACGGTCTCTGTTTGGCTGGTTTCTTTACATATGTTGTCTATATATCTTATGAACAAGAGAGGGGACAGGACACAACCTTGTCGTACTCCAGATCTTATGGTGAAGGGTTCTGAGTGTCCTCCAGTTGCTCTCACTATGCATTCACTGCTGTTGTATAAAATTCTACATAGGTTATGTTAGATGTGGTCAGAAAGACTGTCATTCACTGCCAATATAGTACCTTGAGTGTGTATGGCAAGAGGGGTCCTTGAGCCTGAGGAATAAAAGGCCGCCTGGCTAGTGCAGTCGCCGCGAACGGTGCAGGTTAGGATTGTCTTTTGCCCCCGAACAGAAAAAATCTGACACCTTACCGAGGGATCGAAACCGGGCCCTCCTAATGAGAGTCCGGCGTTCTAGCCTCTCGTCCAGCCGCTGCCGCTGTTAGATGTGTACTCACTCCATATTGTTTAAGGATTTTACCACAGACATTGTTTCTATTTACTCTATCGAATGCCGTTTCTTCCGTCGACAAAGGCTAAGGTAGAGTGTTTCATTGAATTCGATTGATTTTCTATAAGATGCCTAAGAGCAAAAAATGGCAGCTGTGCATCCTTTATTTTCCGAAATCCAAGTTGTGTTTCGATTAGAACGTGGGTTCGAAAGTGGTTCGTAATCTATTTTCAAGAATGTTGCAAAGATTTTCCCCAGTATGAATCATAGTGAAATGCCTCTGTATTGCGTGCAGTCTGCTCTTTGGCTGTTACTTTGTAAATGCGAGAACGAGGCGCAGTTAATGCAGAATGTTGTAGTAGTTAATCGAGAACGGGTGTAGTTAATGGCGAGAACGGTGTTCTTAATATGAACAACGGGTGTAGTTAATGCGAGAACGGGTGGTAGTTAATGCGAGAACGGGTGTAATTAATGCGACAACGGGTGTAGTTAATGCGAGAACGGGTGTAGTTAATGCGAGAACGGGTGTAGTTAATGCGAGAACGGGTGTAGTTAATGCAAGAATGTGTGTAGTTAATGCGAGAACGGGGGTAGTTAATGCGAGAACGGGTGTAGTTAATGCGAGAACGGGGGTAGTTAATGCGAGAACGGGTGTAGTTAATGCGAGAACGGGTGTAGTTAATGCGAGAACGGATGTAATTAATGCGACAACGGGTGTAGTTAATGCGAGAAC
Source organism: Cepaea nemoralis (assembly GCA_014155875.1). Classification (NCBI taxonomy): domain Eukaryota; kingdom Metazoa; phylum Mollusca; class Gastropoda; order Stylommatophora; family Helicidae; genus Cepaea; species Cepaea nemoralis. Next base: position 130,198 of record JACEFZ010005116.1, read on the forward strand.
GGGTGTAGTTAATGCGAGAACGGATGTAATTAATGCGACAACGGGTGTAGTTAATGCGAGAACGGGTGTAGTTAATGCGAGAACGGATGTAAATAATGCGACAACGGGTGTAGTTAATGCGAGAACGGGTGTAGTTAATGCGAGAACGGGTGTAGTTAATGCGAGAACGGGTGTAGTTAATGCGAGAACGGATGTAATTAATGCGACAACGGGTGTAGTTAATGCGAGAACGGGTGTAGTTAATGCGAGAACGGGTGTAGTTAATGCGACAACGGGTGTAGTTAATGCGAGAACGGGTGTAGTTAATGCGAGAACGGATGTAATTAATGCGACAACGGGTGTAGTTAATGCGAGAACGGGTGTAGTTAATGCGAGAACGGGTGTAGTTAATGCGACAACGGGTGTAGTTAATGCGAGAACGGGTGTAGTTAATGCGAGAACGGATGTAATTAATGCGACAACGGGTGTAGTTAATGCGAGAACGGGTGTAGTTAACGCGAGAACGGGTGTAGTTAATGCGAGAACGGGTGTAGTTAATGCAAGAATGTGTGTAGTTAATGCGAGAACGGGTGTAGTTAATGCGAGAACGGGGGTAGTTAATGCGAGAACGGGTGTAGTTAATGCGAGAACGGGTGTAGTTAATGCAAGAATGTGTGTAGTTAATGCGAGAACGGGTGTAGTTAATGCGAGAACGGGGGTAGTTAATGCGAGAACGGGTGTAGTTAATGCGAGAACGGATGTAATTAATGCGACCAACGGGTGTAGTTAATGCGGAGAACGGGTGTAGTTAACGCTGGCGAGACAGGTGTAGTTTAATGCGAGAACGGGTGTAGTTATGCAGAATGTGTGTAGTTAATGCGAGAACGGTGGTAGTTAATGCGAGAAACGGATGTAATTAATGCGACAACAACGGGGGTAGTTAATGCGAGAACGGGTGTAGTTATGCGAGAACGGATGTAATTTAATGTGCGACAACGGGTGTAGTTAATGCGAGAACCGGGTGTAGTTAATGCGAGCACGGATGTAATTAATGCGGACAACGGGTGTAGTTAATGCGAGAACGGTGTGTAGTTACGCGAGAACAGTGTAGTTAATGCCGAGAACGGTGTAGTTTAATGCCGAGAACGGGTGTAGTAATGCAAGAACGGGTGTAGTTAATGCAGGAACGGGTGCAGTTAATGCGAAAACGGTTGTAATTAATGCAAGAACAGGTGTAGTTAATGCGAGAACGGTGTTGTTAATGGAAGAACGAGTGTAATTAATGCGAGAATGTGTGTAGTCAATGGAAGGACTGGTGTAGTTAATTCAATCATGGGTGAAGTTTCGCGACTCTAGCCAAAGTATTGTCATTGTTAAGTGTCGAAAATTGCACTGAACATAGCTAGCATCCACTGTATTTCATTGTGATCACAATAAATATAGCAAGCATCTAGTTTATTTCATTGTGACTGAAAAGACTCATCAATTATCATGTGTTTTCTCCACATTGAAGGTTGGCTGCAATGGAGCTTCATCACAGTCTGTCTTGATTGTATATTCTGTTAGACTGCTGTTCGTCCATCTCTTTATGTTATCTCCCACTTGTATCGCTGTCTACCTCCTGCTCAATTGCCTTTACCCTTATCCTCCAGTATGGTTTTTATAAGAGTGTTATTATTTTAACTTGGCCGAAATATTTCTTTTGCCTATTTTTTTAAAATGTCTTTTAGTTCTTTTTTTTAAATTTCAATTGTTTTCTTAGAGCCTCCTGTATTTCATTGTTTTCGGTTCTCACAAAATACGACATATTCTTATGTATATCCACATCTTCAGGGCCTCTATTCGACTTTCTAATTGCTTGTTCCTTATCCAGGCATCCATGCCACATAATAGTGTTGAATAAACATAATGTTTCCCAATTCTTATTTCTAATTCACTGTTAATCTCTCTAGATTTTAATACTAATTTCATGATGTTGAAAGCGTTTTTGGCCATTCCTGTTCTTTTCTTTTTTTTTTTTTCTTTTTTTTTTTTTTTTTTTTTTTTTATACCGGTCTCTGTGGCTAAAGGGCTTGCGAACACGGTTTGTGAGCCCGTATACCCGGGTTCGAAACACGGCGGTGCTGGTTTTTTCGAAAAATGTATAGGGGCCGGTCGTTCAGAAAGCAATGGCAACTACTGAACGTAACACTTGCTTAGTACATCAACAGCAGCTGAAAATGCTGGTGTTGACTGCAACGTCCCGTAAGGGATACGCAACAAAATTTAAAAAGAAATTTTTTTTTTTCTATTTCACTTCTGCCATCATCTGTTATTACATGTCCAGGATAGGAAAAACTTGTTACTTGTTCTAGTATCTCCCCGTTTACTGTGATGTTCACTGGTGGTGTTGTCTTTCCACTGCTAATTATCATAGTTGTCGTTTTTTTTGTTGTTTTTTTGTGATGTTATATCTAAGCCACATTTTGCACTATGCCAGTTTACTTGTTGCACTAGGTTTTGCTAACTTTTGCTCGTTTTCTGCTAGTAACACTGTATCGTCAGCATACCTAAGATTGTTTATGATTCTTCCATTGATGGCCCAGGCTGTTCGACTTGTTTAAATATTATTTCTGTGTACAAGTTGAAGAGACTTGGGAACAACACTGAACCCTGCAGTATTCCTCTTGTTATCTCTATGGGTGACGAATAATTATTTCCGTATCTAATTGTCGCCACTTCGTTTCCAGTATAAATTACTCAAAGAGAATATTGTTCTCCTACATTATGCATGGGAAATGGAACAACCATTGAGTTTTCGCAGTGAACACCGCACAAGATGCATTGTTAAAGTGCTTCAATGGAATATCTGAATCGTAAACAAGTAGCCTCCATATTTCGGTTTTTGCTGGTGGTTTTGCAATTTCATAGAGTGAAACTGGTAATACCGAAGTGAGAAGTTTTCGGTGTCTTGCAATGTCGAAGTGAACAAATTCAAGTCTTCGAATGTTGACGAGAGAAATTTTAGAGCATTCCTTGATAAGTGAGAAATTATGAGTGGTGTAATGTTGAACTGAGAAACTCTGGTGTCATGCTAATTTAAGAGAGATTAATTTTGGAGTTTCAATTGTCGAATTGAAAAACATTTGAGCCTTGCTATGTCGATGTGAAAAACCCTGGGGTCTGGCAATGCCGTAGTTAGTAACTGGGGTCTAGTATTGTCGAAATTATAAACTCTGGTGTAATGCAATGTGCAGGTGAGAAACTCTGTGTCTTGCAATGACGAGGTGAAAAACTCTGGAGTCTTTTAATGTCGAAATGTCCTTGTAATATCGATGTGAAATACTCTGGGTTCGTGCTACGTCAGAGTGAGAAACTTTGGGGTTTTGCAATGTCGAAGTGAGAAACTCCAAGACGGACAGATTTAAGCATTCAGACTAAAGTTAAGTGATTTGTGATGTTTCCAAAGTTGTGTAAACAAGGGAAGAAGAACAACACGAGTGTGTCTGTGCTTCAGCCTGTCTTGTTAAACTACTATATTTTTCTATTATATTCTTTTCTATTTGTTTATTCTGTCTGTGTCTTCGTTATCTATATCTGTTTGGTTTTTACTTTTTCTTTCATTCTTTCTTTCTTTCTTTCTTTCTTTCTTTCTTTCTTTCTTTCGTTCTTTCTTTCTTTCTTTCTTTCTTTATTTCTTTCTTTCTTTTTCCCATATATGTTTCTGTCTGGCAACTTTTCTTATTTATTCTTCCGCTTTCTTGTCTATACTATCTTTTCTTTCCTTATTTCGAGTCTCTGATCATGTTCAGTGACAATCATTAGGGATTAATAAATGGTTAAATGGAGAATCAGAAAGGGAAAAAAAATAATTTACATACAGGTAAGCTTGTAAGGATGTACATACAGAGACAGGCAGACAGAAAGACAGACAGAACAATAGATGGGTGCTTCGAATAGATAGATATTCAGACAAACAGACGAGTATGTGGTAGTAGTCACGCCTGAACACATTAAAGTAAGTAGTTAAATGGGCTCCTAAAGCACTGTCTAAAAAGCTCGTGCTCTTCATCATCTCCACAAAATTCTTGGCTGTTTTGAGACTCACACGGCGTATCTATGAAGCGGAACTGCTCTGATTCTCACACGGGGCGTACTTTTGAAGCGTAACTCTCCTCACGTATGCAGTGCACTTCGTGACTCCTGTGTACGTCATCAGCTACCTCTTCGCTCCCTTCTAACAATCTTGTGTTGGTCGTCACGTACCGTTATGTGCATTAGAGATGCTCAAACTGCGTGGGTCGCCACATCAGTGCGGCATATGAGGATATCAGGTTTAGCGGTGAGATTAAGACTATCAGTCAAATGTCGGTGTGACTTAGGGTTACGTCACTGAAAACGGTGCTATATGTGTGTTCAGTTAAGGATTATATTATCAGAACCTTTGTTTTAGAGGGCTCGAACGAAATCGTCATCCCCACTGATCTATAGATGGTATACTATATATACCTAGAATATTGGGGAGAAACAAAGTAAATCCAATATGTGCGTTGGGCACGTTAAAACGTCTCGGCAGTCTCTTCACAATTTTCTGTTCCGGCGGTGTGGCTTAGGGATAGTGAATGCGTTTCACAATTCTCCGACACACCGAGTCAAGTGTTCGAAATCAGCTGCAGACGATTGTGAAGTAGACTGCCTTGCGTTGATTTCTATGGTGTGGGCGTAGGTCGTTTAGAAAGTAATAACCAAATATTGAACGTAAAATTTACCTTCAAAATCACAAACAGTCCAAAAATACAAGGGGTTGAGTACAGAGTCCTGTAAAGGACATGCAACTATCTGTAGTTGGTAATTATAAGGCGTAGGTCGTACAGGTGTATGCTTTGGTTGGGTTTTTAATATGATACAACCACAAAAAACACCAAGACATTTAATAAAGTAAAACATGATGCAATTATAAAAATATACTAAACAGAATACTACAATTGATGGGAAAGATCTCAGAATAATATGAATTGCAAACAATTAGGTATATTTAGCTCCTACGAATAGAAGAGACATACTAGACTACGACACAATATATATCAATCAATCAATCAGGTACCGTCTCCGCAATGAAGGTTGGCTGCAATGGATCTCCAACACTGTCTCTCGCTTGACTGTACATTCTGTCAGGCTGATGTTCGTCCATCTCTTGATGCTATCCTCCCACTTGTATCGTTGTCTACCTCTTGCTCGCTTGCCCTCAACCTTGCCTTCCAGTATGGTTTTTATAAGAGTATCATGTCTTTTAACGTGGCCAAAATATTTCACTTGTCTCCTCTTTATTTCTCCCATCAACTCTCTCTTCATTCCCATGTTTTTCTAGGACCTCTGCATTTGATTGTTTTTGTTTCCATGAAATACGACCTATTCGTCTGTATATCCACATCTCCAGGGCTTCTATGCGACTTTCTAGTTCCTTGTTCAATGTCCAGGCTTCCGCGCCATACAGTTGCGTTGAATATACGTAGCATTTGACAATTCTCATTTTTAATGCGTTATTAATCTCTTTAGATGTTAATACTGATTTCATGCCGTTGAAAGCACTTTTTGGCCATTTCTTTTCTCTTTTTGATTTCCATTTCACTTCTGCCATCATCTGTTATTATATGTCCAAGATAAGAGAAACTTGTTACTTGTTCTAGTATCTGTCCGTTTACTGTGATGTTCATTGATGACCTCTCCTTTTCACTGCTAATTATCATCGCTTTTGTTTTTCTTACGTTAATATCTAAGCCACATTCTGCACTGTGCCTGTTTACTTTTTCCACTAGGTCTTGCAACTCTTGGTCACTTCTGCTAGTAACACGGTATCGTCAGCATATCTAAGATTGTTTATGATTCTTCCATTGATTTTGAGTCCGGGCATTTCAACTTGTTTAAAAATTCTTTCTGTGTATAGGTTGAAGAGGCTTGGGGACAGTACACATTCCTGCCGTACTCCTCTTTATATCTCTATAGGCGACGAATAGTTATTACCACATCTAATAGACGCCACTTGTTCCCAGTACAAGTTACTAATAAGTCTGATGACCTTTCCGTCTACTAATATATCTTGAAGGCACGTATATACCTTACAAAGAACTCCATCTAACACAGGTAACAACAAAGTGTGACTTGTCCAAAAACATAAACAATCAATAGATATATAATACTGAAGTATTAAAATAAAACAATAAGTATTATAGGACAACAAAGCACGACCGATGTTTCGGTTCTACGAACCTTTGTCAAGGACAGGACACCACAAACAGATAAAAAGCTAAACAAAACACAAAAGAAAATTAAACACAGCTTCTTGTTGACAGGAAAGAATCGAAAATGGAGTAATAAAACGAAGGTAATAGAAACAAGTATCATCAATTAAAACGGGAAATAAAGTCGACAATTATGAACAGATAAAGCTAGGAGTACAACATGGATTCGTTTTGCAATAAGATATTTTTCGCCCTATGTTGAAATAATAATGACAGAGATCAAAGAGAGCCCAGAAATATGAGTTGGAGGTATCATACACATAATCTGCATTTTGAGGATGACAATGTATTGATAGCTGAAATTACATAAGATTAGCAACAACTGCTAGATATTGTAGAAACAATTAGTACGAACAAAGACGTTCCTTGAATATCAAGATAATAGAAGCAACTGTTACATCATAGTAAATAACATCAACATGTTATGTTACACTAACATATAACATACTCAACCATGGGCAATAAATGTAAATATGTGGGGGAAATTACGACATTAGATGAAAGATGTATGATAAATATTAGCATCTGAATATTCAAAGAAAAAGCTACAATACAGAAGATGAAAAAAATCTGATGCAATAAATCACTTTCGCTGAATATCGGAAAGAAGGAACTGAAATGTAATATAAGAAATGTTCTGCTGTGTGTAGGAATCTAAAAAGAAAAGGAAGAATATAGGGAGAGCTTGGAGGCAATTGAGATGTAATTTCTAAGACTAATGTTGGGAATACCATAGACTGTCAGAGTTAACTATTAACGATTGACTATAAGAGGCTAATTAAAGTAGAACATTATACGCGACTATTAAAGACACCATAGCGATGGAAGGCATCATTTCTGGAAGAAGAGGCAGGGGCTGATCATTACGGAGGTGGGTCATCATCCAGTGCCTTATCGGCTGTCTTGGGCGATCATGCTTCTCCACAAATAGCCATCTCCGACGGCATGGATCAATTCATGTGTTGACTCCTTTCCGTGTCATGAAACGCTGATGTCTTCTATCTCTCTTCCCACAAATCTGTCCGGTTGTCACGAGGTGTTCTAGTTTTTGTCCTCTCATAATGTGGCCAAAAATAATGTCTGCTTATTTCTGATGTTTGTGATAAGGTGTCTTTGCGATTTAGTTTCCCTCAAAATGTCCAGCTTGCTCATTTTGGCTGTCCAGTTAATTTTCAGCATTCTACAGAAGTTGGACAGGACATTGTAAACACATTGGGATTTAGAGCGCATGAAGCATGAGAGCTGGCAATGTCGTTGATAGGGACGACGTTCGACATGATGATAAGAAGAGATACAGTTCCTTGGTCATATAATCAGAAGAGAGGCATTGGGAAACATCTTGGCGACTTGACAGATCAGCTATGGAAGAGGCAGACCGAGAGAAATGCTGCTGGATGGTCTAAGGCGGTGGAATGGAGGGTTATGGTAAAAAAAAAGAATGGATCCAGACCATGAAGGACCGAGATCGTCGAAGAGGTATGAACAGCAAGGTTCATGATGATGAAGATCCACGAAGGGCTTGTATATTATGTTGGGATACTGGTATCTATACACTGGATACATAATACATGCAATGGAGTCGTGCAACGAACTAATGTTTCCTAGAGTGAATGAAAAAGTAAATCTGAGCACAAATTGATTAGTTTACATTTCAATACAGCTGGTCCGTTAATTAATTCCATAAGTTTAATCATCCAAACAATCAGTCGATTCAATCATTCCATCAAAGTCTATATGAATTCAAACATGTCCCCGAGAATACTATTCCTAAAATAATCTCAAGCGGAGGACAGATTATGTTCCGACCAGTGACGTCGTGGGGTTGAACTAGCCGGACAGAAATGGGTTTCAGACAATTTTCAATATGTTCTGGCAATTATCTGGGAAGGAAAGGCACCAAGAAAGGGAATTAACCACCCACTTCATACGAGGGACCATAAAATATGTGAAGGCCTAGGCACTTCTCAACCTGACATAAGTATCTGTTTCTAGCTACCTCTACTCTCAGTTAGCCATGAATGATGAGTGAATGGTATAATGTATGAAAGAGAGTGATAAAAGGGCAGAATGTTAGGCGGGCCTGCGTGCCCAATTCTTAACCCTTTCAAAATAAAGTTTTGTTGTTGTTGTTGTTGTTGTTGTTACTCTTTAATCAAAACAAAGCAAATTAAAATCCTTGTGCTAGAAGAAATGTTCGAAATCGTCACTCATAGGAAAACAACGTGGGAATCCCTGACTAAAACGTAATTTTCGCGGGTAAAGATCACTCGGTGAGAGATGTATCAAGTAAATCAATGACCGTGTTTTATAGCAGAAACCGCAGGAAGTAAGCAATGTAGAGCTTGTGTGATCAATTCAACCAGAGGGAAAGAGAAACAATAGGAAGGCAATGAAAGTGCGAGTAAGTTCAACAAATGGGGAAAACGTGTGTAACTGACACGGTTAGAGAAGATTTAAAAAAAAAAATCGTCGCTCTGTAATTACTATTAAAGCTGATTTAGTACAGGTAAAAAAGAGTAGGCTTAGAAGTTGCGATCACAAACGGTGCTATTTCTTTGCTAAAGTACGTAGACTTATTCAGACAATTATATCGCTGCGGAAAAAAACGACTTACCGAGACCAGGCATTTATACTTTTAACCACAACATTTTTGCAACAAACATTGATGTAAATATAGACATAGGCAAGCTTAGACAGGCAGTTCTATCACCACAAACTCAGACATACTTAGGCAGAAAATTATATTACCAAAAGTATAGATATTTAAACGGACAATTATATCAGCACCCACTCAGATATACTTCGTCTGACAATTATATCATCACTGAAGAAGAAGAAGAAGAAGAAGAAGAAGAAGGAAGAAGAAGAAGAAGAAGAAGAAGAAGAAGAAGAAGAAGAAGAAGAAGAAGAAGAAGAGGAAGAAGAAGAAGAAGAAGAAGAAGAAGAAGAAGAGGAAGAAGAGGAAGAGAAGAAGAAGAAGAAGAAGAAGAAGAAGAAGAAGAAGAAGAAGAAGAAGAAGAAGAAGAAGAAGAAGAAGAAGGAGGAGGAGGAGGATGAAGAAGAAGAGAAGGAGGAGGAGGAGGAAGATGAAGAAGAAGAGAAGGAGGAGGAGGAAGATGAAGAAGAAGAGGAGGAGAAGGAGGAAGAGGGGGAGGAAGAGGAAGAGGAAATAAGAAATGCCGAAGAAGAAGGAGCAGCAGCAGAAAATGGTGCAGAAGAAGAAGAGAGATATATACTCGCCTCAGGTCTTAGAGGCGTGAATCGAAAGTCTAGTCTTCTCGGAATCAGACGTAAAACTCTGAGATCTCATGTGAAACGTCACTTAGCAATTGTAGATAGATCAGACCGAAAAGTTTGCTGTTCAAGGCTAAAATTTAATACTAAATTACTCACTCTAAGAATATGTGCCGTGTGCTTGATTTTGTTATACACATATATGATTCTCCACCGGTTCTGTGGAGTTTGTGCACTTTGGTGAAATGTTCATTGTGTAATCTACGGACGGAGACCGAAACACTTAAGGGAACATTAGTGTGCATAAAACTTATTCTTGTCGACAACAAAAACCGGTGTCTATCGTGGTTTTCTCTTCAAAGTTTTACATGCAATTCACATATTGAACTCCACCCACGATATACGGGGAGCCGCGAAGGCGTAGTAACTAGGCACTAGCCCGACGGTCCGATTATGATCTGTTCGAATCCACACTGGGGAGGATTTTAAATATTGGCTTGGATTCCCAGGTCGACCCAGCCTAAAATTAGTACCAGGAAGTGTCTCAGAAGGCAAAGGTGGCCAATGTAATAACTGATTACATTACCACCGACAACCAATTGGTCTATAAACTATGGGTGTTGCGTTATATGCCCAATGCACGACAGGCGAGTACAAGAGTCTTTTACTTACTTAACACGGTCTCGACAATTCCCTAAATACAAGAGGGTGTTCTGTGCTCTGTACTCGCGAAACCTATTCTGTCTACATGATCCTCCGTACTCTCTACTCTCGAAACCTATTCTGTCTACATGATTCTCTGTACTCTCTACTCTCGAAACCTATTCTGTCTACAGGGTGTCCTGTACTCTCTACTCTCGAAACCTATTCTGTCTACATGATCCTCTATACTCTCTACTCTCGAAACCTATTCTGTCTACATGATCCTCTGTATTCTGTACTCGTGAAACCTATTCTGTCTACAGGGTGTTCTGTACTCTTTACTCGCGAAACCTATTCTGTCTACAGGGTGTCCTGTACTCTCTACTCTCGAAACCTACTCTGTCTACATGATCCTCTATACTCTCTACTCTCGAAACCTATTCTGTCTACATGATCCTCTGTATTCTGTACTCGTGAAACCTATTCTGTCTACAGGGTGTTCTGTACTCTGTACTCGCGAAACCTATTCTGTCTACAGGGTGTTCCGTACTCTGTATTCTCGAAACCAATACTGTCTACATGGTGTTTTGTACTCTGTACTCTCGAAACCTATTCTATCTACAGGGTGTTATGTACTCTGTATTCGCGAAACCTATTATGTCTACACTTTATATTTCTTTTCTCCACGTTCCCTTAAGTGTTCTTGTTTTGGTAAACTGTTGCCAAATACGATCATCTTCGAGGTGAAAGGAAACTTAATTTTCTTGGCACAAGATCGAAAAAACTAATTTCCTCTTCTTCGTGACACGGATGTGGTAATTTAGTTCTGTCTAAGGCGCCTTGATCGCTGGAGTAAATGTTACAGGAAGTACTTGTGTTCCAGCGACCTCTATAATGTTGTAGATATTCCCACAGTGTCGAGACATAATAGGATTATCCTGAATATAAAGGACTACCCTTGGAAACATCAGGGAGGGAGGGTGTGTGACGTCTCCAGAACAGCTTTAAACGTCACAAGTGACTTCTGTTCGCTTAATGTTCAGACCTTATGGGTTTTAACTGCTAGATATCGAAAGGCTGGGTTGGAGGCCGATGATTCTGAGAGTTTGTATCGGAGGGAAATTATCTGGGGCCGATGTTTCTGAGAGTTTGTATCGTGGAGACATTATTTGGGGCCTATGTTTCTGAGAGTTTGTGTCGGGAGGACATTATTTGGGGCCGATGTTTGAGAGAGTTTGTATCAGAGGAACATTATTCGGGGCCGAAGGTTCTAAGAGTTTGTATCGGAGGGAGATTATTTGGGGCCGATGTTTTTGAGAGTTTGTATCTGGAGGACATTATTTTGGGCTGATATTTCTGAGAATTTGTTATCAGGGGACATATTTGGCTCCGATGTTTTTGAAAGTTTGAAACGGGGGAGGGGGGGGGGGGGACATTTTTTGGGCCGATGTTTCGAAGACTTTGTATCGGAAGGACATTATTTGGGGCCGATGTTTCTGAGAGTTTGTATCGGGGGGGGGGACACATTATTTGGGGCCGATGTTTCTCTAAGAGTTAGTATCGGAGGGAACTATTTGGATCCGACGTTTCTGAGAGTTTATGTCTGGAGACTATTATCATGGGCCACTGCTAGTGAGAGTTTGTAGCGCGGTTACAGTATATGGTTCAATGTCGTTATTTCATTTTGGTCTGCTTAAATTTATTTTACATGTTCCCTTCATTACCGTAGCGTAACGCGAATACAGTTTTTAGCAAAACTACGAAAATAACTGACCGTAATAGTTTATCTGTCGACTTCTGTAGCTTAGATGTAGTGATCGCAGCTTCACAATTCCGACATGCATGACTCGAAGCCAACTTGGGCGCAAATCGCTTTCGTTGATTTTCACTATGGTATGAGTGTCGGTCGTTAAGAAAGCAATATCAAACTACTGAACGGAGATAAGCATGGCCGAATGGATAAGAGCACTCGTTCTAAAGCATCCGGTGAGCTGATACTGAGGTATGGGGGTTCAGCCCCTACTTCGGACAGTTGGACTATACTGATGACTTCTCGTCCTTTACTTGGGGATGTAAATTACAAGTACCTCTGAAGTCGGAGTGGGTTCGCCTGATGGCGAGGGACACTGATAATAGGGAAACGCTTATCAACGCGCAAAATTCAGTCTAGTGCTACTAGATGTAACGTGTATGGACTATGCTTGAGTTCATAAGCAAGAGGGCGCAAAAATTTTTTTAACTACTGACCGTAATATTACAAAGAAGATCATAAACGTTCTTCAGAATTTAATAAATTATTGTTTGATATTAACCTGGATATAATTTTTTACATATTTGTATTACAACCATGTATCACATCAGCACGTTTTTGTTTAAACTTCAAAATAGATACTCAAAAGTTTATCAGCAATAACTCCACTTAATAATGTCTTCACGCTGAACAAAACAAAAGCAAAAACGACAAAAAAGTCTTGTAGTAGTGTGTGATGTGTTAGGACCATTACATGTTGCAAACCTGACGACACAGAAGAGTATGCGGACAGTCTTTCATCCACTTAGCGGACGACGAGAGCTGACATCTAACTCGTGTTCATTGTGTTCATTCCATTGTCAGCCTAGCGTCATAATATATTCACCAACACTCCATGATAAAGGTTCGCTGCAATGGATCTTCAAGTCTGTCTGTCTCTCGTTGTGGTTGTTTACAGATGCTGTTCGTCCATCTCTTCATGTATTCTTCTCATCTGCCTCATTGCCTGTTTGTTGCTCGCCTGTCGCCGATTCACTAATAGTATGCTCTCATAATATTATTTAGAACATCCATCGCTCCTGTAACCTCAAACGGGTATGAGTCATGGTCCATCTAGCAGTGATGAGAGAATACAATCTGAGCTTTAAATCAAGAAGTAGTATGGAAACAGTCTCAGAATAAGTGGACCAAGCATGAGAACATTGCTTACATTCTCCAGGATCTGTATATGAAAGAAAACTTGCTCTTTAGCATCGTAATACCTCGGAAATAGAAATAGTAAACGCCCCGAAGTTTGGACAGATGATGGAAGACTTGGTTCCTGGAAAAAGAGGCAGTGATCGACAGGCATGGAGATGGACACGGGACATGGAAGAAACCTTAGGGATAGACATGCGTGAGTCTAGAGAGCTGGCAACGGATCGGGTATTTCCAGTGGGCCGTGATGAGAGTGACATTTTGCAAGTGCTTTTTTTAGTAGGCCGCGATGAGAGTGACATTTTGCAAAGGCTTTTTCAAAGGGCCGTGATGAAAGACACATTGCGCAAAGGCTTGTTCAGTGAGCCGTAATGAGAGCGACCTTTTGCAAAGGCTTTTTAGCGGGGGTGATGAGAGCCATGTTACTCTTCGTGTAAGTAAAGTTCCCCTTTACACGACTCAAGAGTCATTGGGCGTGTGATGTAAGATCTGTATTTGTATAGACCAATCGGCACGAGGAGGGTCGTATCTTCTCCATGTGTTTATGGTTAATTGTTACAATTAGGACATTAAATTACCTCTACTCCACATTGAAGACATTATACAATCTCTACGGCATATGGCTTGCAGTTTATTCAGATTTAAACAGACAGAATGCAACACAAACCAATAAAGTAGGATATTATCCACGCCAGGAAATGCACGTGTCATGGGGAATGAGTCTATCAACAGAGATAGCTGTATCTTAACAACCGGCTTGATAAGTAAGATTTGCAAGTTTATCTTTTAGAACTTACGTACACACTCGCACGCACGCGCACAAGGAGGGGGGGGGGGAGTGCGTGAGAGAGAGAGAGAGAGAGAGAGAGAGAGAGAGAGAGAGAGAGAGGAGAGGGGTGGGGGTAAATTGAATTGAATTGAATTGATCTTTATTTTCAAAGGGTAACAAATTGGACGCGTAGGCCCGTCTTACACTCATATTTAGTTCATCAACAGTGCATGATGCATTCACATAGGAAAAAACAACATCGTCAAATGAATGTTGTAAGCATAAACAATGCATATTCTCATGTTATGTGACACATTCCCCCTCCCACACACATCCTGCACCAACCCACACACACACATCCCTCACCTACTCACACATCACCCACCATACCCACAAATCCCGCATCCACTACACATCCTCCACTCACCACACATCCCCAACTCATCCCTCCACCCACTCAAAGATCCCGCCACCAACCCAGACATCTCGCACCCACACAAACACACACATCCCTCAACCACCCACACGCATCTTTCCACCCACTCACACATACCCCAATCCACTCAAGCTCACCAACACACACATGCTCCACCCACCCACACACCCTCCAACCACACACACACACCCCTCATGCTCAAACATCCCGCACCAATACACATATATCCCTCACCCACTCACACATCAACCACCCATACCAACACATCTTTTCCAAAAGAGTGAGTAAGCTCTTACCCACACTGCCTCGACCCATTAGCCAGGAGCCACGGCGGTAATGTGGCATTGAGATCATGTAGTGAATTTATTACTTTTTCTTGGGAACATCAACATCACCGTTGTTGACACTCATATAAAATACAACACATCTAATCTGGTATACTTATATAAAATACAACACATCTAATCTGGTATACTTATATAAAATACAACACATCTAATCTGGTATACTTATATAAAATACAACACATCTAATCTGGTATACTTATATAAAATACAACACATCTAATCTGGTACACTTATATAAAATACAACACATCTAATCGTATATATTCATATCAAGATATCATATCTGTCCTGTGCCCAGTGCAGACGATATAGGTAGTAAAAAGAATATGCACCATGCAGCCACAAGAAGACCAGAAAATAACAGATCTATCTAAACCATATCTCTATCTATCTATCTATCTATCTATCTGTCTATCTATCTATCTATCTATCTATCCATCCATCCATCCATCCATCCATCCATCTGTAACAAGCTACGTGGAGGGTCCCAAATAGCCCGGTCACAATGTTTAATTAATCTTCTATAGCCCTGGCTGGAATAGGTCTTTACCTGCCAACCCTCCTCCGTTTTCCCTGGACTCACTGTCATGCTTCCTTTCGACCTAGGGACCTATTTCCTGCAGTGTTCTTCTGGCTGACACATAAATAACATGGCAGTCGTCAGAACAACTTGGAAGTAATTTTATTAACCTAATCAAGAACAGCACAGGAACACATAAAGGCAGATAAACAGATAGATCTACACAGACACTACACTGGTAAAGTTTTGACACAGAGCCTCCAGTCACCACAGTCACAGATCCAGCTTCAGATACTGTCTGATCTGTCCAGATATATCTCACCAAAGATGTCAGAATCTCCTTCCTTCTCCAGCAACTGGTTGTAGATTCCACAGGCTTTTGTAGAATCCAAGCGACTGGTGTGTTGAGGACTTCTGTTCATTGCCACATGAATTAATTCGGCACCAGGTCTTCACTGACCTATGAAAAGCTTTACGGTTGCAGATACGGTGAGGTGTTCGTGGAGGGATAATGGATGGGTGCCTTTTAATGTCTGGTATAAAATGAGTATGCAAGAAAATCACTCTTAGGCTCCCTCCAGACAACAACTGCTCTCAGGCGTATGTTGTTGAAAAAAACTGGCAATGCACCAGTCATGCAAAATGTCCTTGCCTCAAGACCTGCACCTTGTCTCCGTTTCAGAGTTAAACACACCAAACCCTGAGTTGGCCTCGTCGGACATATTGGCGTTAGCCTAGAAGCACTGGTGATAATGTCCGTTAGAAGACATATTCACTTCTCATAGAAGAGTACCCTGGAGATGACAAACAAAACCTGAGCGACTGGGCTGACTCATGTATCACACAAATACACTATTATTAATACCTGAATGACTGGGCCTGACCTGTCAGGTGGCCCCTGGATTGACCACGTCCGGGCTTGAGGAGACCTCCAGCTGGACGAAGTCCTGTTGTCTTTTTGCCCACACGACACACTCTCCACATTCATACCAAGCCTTTATTATGATTTGGCACAATCATTTCCATGCTTCCCTCTCACTTGCAAATCATGCCTTTCTCACCCGCAAGATCTTGTGGTGTGGTGCGCCGAGTAAGCTTTGTGTTTCTCCCCCTTAACTAATAGTATAGTATTGGGGTTGTATGGCACGCAGTGTAGTTCCCCATTCCCCGCAAGACTAGGAAAGAAGATACTACCCCTCCCGGCCGCTGCTCTTGTCTGAGCTGTCGCCGCAAGGTACCGGTAGTGCCTCACAGAACACATAGATTTAGAGGAATGTAGGTTCTCTCAATGAGATAGAGAAGTCCATTATCTTCCCGACATCATCCTATCAAGTAACAGACGAAAGAGATAGTCCTGTGTATAGCCTCTTCTGGCTCAAGAAGATAGATCATAGATTGGTATAGCTATCCAATGATGATATTCCACAGAAAGATGACCAGATGCCCAATTCAAGCCGTAGACAGAAAGATAGCAACAGCTCATCTGACGCCAAGAACAAATGAAATCCTCTGGGGAGATATATTGTTCCGTTTCACTTCCCCGGCTATGCCAAGAACAAGACGCCCATTTAGATTGCCAACGGTCAACCAACTCTTCATTGGTTATGATTGGCTTTTCGCCAATTCATCTTCCCCTTCAACACATTATATATTTATAACTCCATGTTTGGCTGGAGTACCCACAACCCAATCCCTACCTTTCTTCACCACTTCAGTAGGATGTTGCACTTCTGTCGTTATCTTTAACTAACTTTGACAATTTGCAACAAGTCAACGGTAAGTGTTGGCCCCGCCATTAATTCTTAGCAGCCGCACCAGTGCACATTTGGCGCAAGGCGTTCCCTCGGGTTTACCCGAAACGAGAGACATACATCTACTCACTCCATGTAAGATTTGTGGCATGAAGATAACCCAAAGAACTACCTTTCATGGATATTTGAGGGAACAAGAGAACTGAGAGCCTCCAGAAGCTGTTTCCCCCTGTTTACCCAAAATACAAGAATGCATAAGGACATGAGCCACTGGCGTTTCGCTACACCATCCATCCATCCATCCATCCATCCATCCATCCACCCATCTACCCACCCATCCTCCCACCCATCCGGCTGGTTGCCTGACTGCCTGCCTACCTGCCTGCCTGCCTGCCTGTCT